>JANVCJ010020225.1:0-14135 GCA_026413505.1 Epizoanthus ramosus | reverse complement strand
CGCGCCCCCCCCCCCCCCCCCCCCCCCACCCGCCCCCCCCCCCCCCACCCCACCCCCCCCCCCCCCCCCCCCCCCCCCCCCCCCCCCCCCCCCCCCCCGCCCCCCCCCCCCCCCCCCCGCGGGGAGAAATGGTAATGCTTCCAGGGGTGGAACCAGAATTTTCTTAAAGGGGGAGGGGGTTGGAGGAGGACATTAGACCCAAGGTGGTCTGGATTCTAGAAGACCTTTGGAAAATGTCTTAAAGGAGGGGGGTGGGGGGCATAACCCCCTCAACCCTCCCCTGGACCACCATCTGGCTTCAGTGTTTCTACATGTAATAATAATAATAATAATAATAATAATAATAATAATAAACTTTTGAAAATAATCACTTTTGGCATAAAGAATTACAGTGATTTTGCAATGCAAAAAAATGTTATATGATACAAAATAATTATGTAATTTAAAATGTAATATATATAATTTATATAGAGGCAGAGGTTGGTGCGTATTAATGAAAGTAAAGTCTGCCTGCAATCTAGGATTGAAAAAGTCAACATGGCTTATGAGAGTTGGCACTTAACTCTGGTTTTTGTAGCATGAAATGCCATGAAGTGACTGAGAGTGTTACTACTCCCCACTGGCTGGTAGACTGGTCAATCATAGAGTAACCCCCAGCATTTTGTTAGGTTTTCCCCCAAAGTTTGCCTCTAAAACATGTTAAAAAAGCAATGATAGCAATTTAATATAATACGGGTTTGTCAGTCTGGCTAGCTTTAAGAAGTTCTTTGGGGAGGCCTGGTCATGTTCTTACTTGATATCAAATTCTCCCGGCTACTCATAGCGGCTTCTCATCAACTGTTGTATAGCAGAGCTTTCAACTTTTTTTCAGGGTGGGGGGTGGCACTTATTTTGAATTTTCATATTCTTGAGTGGCTGTAATCGAGGGGGTGCTTAGAAAGGGAACATAACTTGGAAGAAATAAACTGTTGACCAAGTACTGTCTACTGTTTGTAAGGGTGGAGAGAAGTCATCAGCTTGGAAGGCATACCTGGACGAAGTGAAGAAGTACCGAGAAATGTCATGCACAGACGATGTGGACAGAGTGAGACCACTTGTCAAGTGATACGAATAGTTGTGTAAATTATTGTATAGAACTCTTTTGTTCCATTCATATTATGAAATTTTGTATTGTCTGGCAGCAACTTCTGGTAAGGATTTCCTGAATTTCCTAGGTTGATGGAACTTGTTTTGAACTTACAAGAAAAAAATAATAAACTAATAAATCGTCAAAATGAAGATAGAAAAATGTCGTCAAATGAATATTATTACTGTTACCAGTATGTTGTAATGATAGATCTATTGTAACTAGTAATCAAACTATATTCATGATGAAAAAAGGTTTACAGTTCAAAAAAACTTTCTAAGGCAAGGTGAACAACAAATCAAGTAGACTACAAGTAGTCCCTATTTTTCCTCATTTGATCGTTGAGCGAGCGGTAAAACAAAAAGATGGCGAATCAAGTTGACGCATGAAAACTGGGGCCCCAGTTTTCGTGCGCCAACTCGACCCGCCATCCGGTTCATCCCAGCCCCATATGCAAGTGATTTAGTAGTGTTTTGACCTATTTAGTATGTTGATTTATTATTACAGAACCTGGAAACAGTTTTTAATTAGTAAAATTTATGTCAGTTGTAGTTGAAAAGGTTTATAAGTTAAGTAATTATGAAATAGTGACAAGAAAGCTCTACATTTGATTTTTTCTTTTTCAATTCAGTTTGTGTAAAACCATGTCACATTTGTGTCAACCAAGCAGAATCTTTAAAAGCTTTACTTCTATTTTCCAATTACAGCTTTTTGTTTGAATCAGAAAGAGCTGTTTCCATGTAAGATATAACAGCTCTATGAGAAAAACAAAAAGCTTTATCATATGAAAATCCATAAGATTCCGAGTATTAACAGTGCTGATAAAAGTCATGTCTTTGTACTCATCTGAAATACCCTTGGTTATTTTATGCTTTTTTGAACTACATCAGCTGAATTTTTGTTCACTGGCTCAGAAGTTCATTTTTCTTATGGATTTTCATATGATAAAAAGAAACTTACCAGTACATGTCTGTTTGAGGATACAGCTTTTATCTTCTTGTGTTTAATTTTGCAACAAACTTGTTCGCTGCCCTCACTCATGTGTTACTATATTTAACACTCGAAGATAATTTAAGCGGTATCTTCGCACAGCCATGTGAGATCCTCTATAAATTCAATAACCAGATGATGTTATATTCTAGTGGATTTTATTTGTTTGTGTGGTAGACTCCAATGAACATTAACAAACAATCTATAGATCATCAGAAAATCTGCTGACAGGAAATATTTATTAACAATAATTATTCCCCTAAATGGAGGCCAGTAGTGGTGGAACCAACACATGGGAATAATAAATTGTTTTAGTATTATAATTAATTTATACCAAACCAGTAAATAGTCACTGACAGATACCATTTCCAATTTGAATTTGAATTTGAATTGCAGCTTGCGATATTGCTGTGAGACATAGTCGCAATTTTTCTTGTTTCATGTATGAATGTCTTGGGGTGAATATGTAGCACTTGATATTATTTTGTAGATCAATTAACCAATCAGAGTGTGCAATAAGCACTATTAGCTGCTTTGGTATAATTTATATTAATCCAGGAAATAATAATGACCTTCAGTCATCCTCAGAGACCCAGGTGCAGATCATCGGGTGGATGGAAAAGTGAGGTGTGAAAGAGCTCTAGGGGAAGGGTCTCCGAGGATGACCTTCAGTTGGAAATAACTTACTCTTTGGCAATGTTGCAAGTCACAGCTATTTATCACAAATATTATATTCTGGATTGCAGTAACTTCAAATAAAATTAATAATTAAAGTTATAAATTCAATGTATCTGAGTGTACATCTTTATTTTATTTACTGGTAGTCTCCTTTGCAGTTTACTCCCAATAACTCAAACCTCCAAGGGAAATTGAAGAAGGTTGGAGATATTGTGAGTTTGATTTTATATCAGGATTTGACATCAAATGACAAGAAATTGGGATAGAGCAGTGA
The DNA here is from genome assembly GCA_026413505.1 of Epizoanthus ramosus. Classification (NCBI taxonomy): domain Eukaryota; kingdom Metazoa; phylum Cnidaria; class Anthozoa; order Zoantharia; family Epizoanthidae; genus Epizoanthus; species Epizoanthus ramosus. The sequence continues at coordinate 11,067 of JANVCJ010020225.1, read as the reverse complement.
ACACTGTGTCTGCAGCCATGCTTCATTACTATTCAAACAGTGCTCTCTTGCTCAGAAAATTGCAAAAAAGAAAAAAAGTTCTCAAATTTGACCAGACCAATTGCTCAAGCCTGATTCACACGTAGAAACATGTTAGGCATGTAAAAATGTTCCCTGCTGATACATTTTGGAAAAAAGTCAAAGACTCTGCATTATATATATCATTCTTAAAATAATGCTTGAATCTTGTAGCCTACAACATTCAACACTGCACATTTCATCATAAATATATATTTCTTAATAGGCAAGTAGCATTGATTTAATTATTTTTCAAGCCATTGCAACATGCTCTTCCCTGGTGCGAGTCATGCATAATAATATATTAACTCCCTAGTCCTTACAATACCTATTCATCATCAATACACCAGTTTAGTTTTTTCGGATAACTCGGCAAGATGCTCAATCCTGCCTGGGACCTAACTGCTATCTAATGTGGTTGGGAAAGTTGAGTGGTAGAGGAACTTTGAGGATTGCAGTTTTTGTTCCAGAATTCTTTTCAGCTTCTTGGTCATCGTCATCCAATTTTCTCTTCTTTGGGGTCCTGGATGACTCTATTGTACAACCCAGTACTCTAAAGTGGTTCATAATCCTGTTTTAGCAAGAGCAACTTTGTGTTAATGTATGGTTCCACAAAATATCCATACCTCCCCCCACCCCCTTCCTTGATGACTCTATTGTACAACCCAGCACTCTAAAGTGGTTCATAATCCTGTTTTAGCAAGAGCAACTTTGTGTTAATGTATGGTTCCACAAAATATCCATCATAATCATAATGATAATAATAAATAATGGCATTGCCCGGACAGCATATCCACAGAGTGGCTCTTCATCCGCTGGGGGACCAACGGCCTAACATCCCTGTCCACGGACGGTGTGGCAAAAGAAGATAACACAAATAGAACTCTCGGCCAAGGCCGGGAATCGAACCTTGCACCTTCTGGTGCCCATGAATGCTTTTAAAGCGGCCAAAAAGCTCATTGACACGATATGTCAGTTCGTATTTCATCAGGCAACCAAAACCAGAGACAAAACGTGAGCAGTCAGATTTTCTCGCCTGTTTTGCGGCGGGAAGCAGGCATGTTGTGGACATTTGGATCTTGTTACTGTCATCACGTTTCAGCAACCACGCAAATGTCACTGCATCTGCATCTGCAGTTGGATGGCTGTCGTGTCAAGTAGACATTCTCTTCTCGTTAGTACCAAATCTAACACAGATTACAGGCAATATTAAAACAATTATATACGCGATAAGCAGACACTACTGGATGAGTTGAGGCGATAAAGACAATTTGTTGTTAATTAAAATATTTTTTAGTGAAAATATACTTTTTTGTAACAAAAAGTTACGGTTTGATATTTGTATTCAATGCAACTAGTACTAGTATGGTCCTGGGCGTGAGTTTTACTTCTACTCTCAAATTTCATGACTCACTGATCCTACAACAATTCAAAGTTTTATTACCCTGTGAGCTGATGGGATCCCCACTCGCGGGGTAGGAGTTGAGAATTGTGTAGCAAGAAATCGGAAGCCAGCATAGTTTCAATTTGGCATTGCACGGTTTAAAAATGTTTATTTCGTGGCACGAACATTTGCATGTGACTGGTTGGTTTTAAGAAAAGCAAAGAGGCTTATAGTTATACATGTGTCTACTGATTTGAAGCCTGGGGTGTTGGAACACTTATCTTTTGATGAGATGTAACATAAGAGTCAATGAAGAGTTTTACTTTTCTATGTGGGTTAATTCTTATGAATACCGCGATGCGGCATATAATCAAGGGAATGCGCAGTTGCAATACTTTTCTTCACTAATCGAAACTATTTTCAAGAATTTGCCTAGGGACACTGGATTAGCGGAAGAGAATAGAGTCAGACAGTGCTATCAGTAACCCTCTTCAAGATTCGACTTGAGCACCCTAAGCCTAACCCCACTAGACATACAATCTAGAATTGCAAGAGACATTAGCCTCGGGTATCTTGATAAATTTACCCATGCTACATCTTGTTGCTTTATTTATAATACCTCTTGCAGCAAATTTCTAGTATATAATTTCCGGTGCTAACGAACAATTTATTGAACAACCATTGAAGCACGAATTAATCTCGAGATACAAGGATTCTCATGTCACCTATTTTAAAAACACCTAATTTGAACCTTTGGAAGAATGTCGGTTCTAGAACTGGAACGTTTTGCGGATTGAGTTGCAGTGGTAAAACTGTTTGAGTTTCTTTTACCTGTCGAAACGTATAACATAAGTATGATTCTAGTTCTAAAGAAAACAAAATCATAAAAATTCTCCAAAACAAGATTATTTTGCTCATTATCGGTGTCGTGACTACACCAGTTTAGGTGTGGTCGTTATCAGACGGGACAAAACAGCTTAGGTCCGATTACCTTTTGACATCCGGGATATTCTTTAAGAAGACATCACGCACTTTTCCTGTAGGAAGATAATGTGTAGCTATTAATGCAATGGACGAAAATTGGAAGAGCTCTTCATGTCGAGTGGAAACAATCAATAAAGTTTATGCAACAATCGAAAGTTGATCAAAATCGTTTTCATATGATATAAGTATGATGTGATGTAATATCGTAAAATAGCAATTTTATCGACCTGTCACGAAAAGGCGTCGAGTTCTAATAACAAATCTGATTAAACCTTGACCCCACAGGTTGCCCAGAAAATCTTGACTACTGAGCGGCTGGGTTTAATACCTCAACGAATGAATTCATGCCGTGATCAGTTGTGAATACGCGATTATTAAAGTCTTGGCCGACTGAATTGTGTGCACATATGTGTATATGGTCTATATGCGTGTGCGCATGTGCTCCTTCTTTTCAGTTCAGCTGTTGATACCGCGCACCACTGTCCGGCTGGGAGAAAAATCTAGGGATAACGTTTTTCCGGGCTTAACTGGATCAGCACGGAAATTTCTAGAGCTGGTACCAGGTTTGACAAGTCCCCGTTGTTTTTGGTTTTGTTCTTCCAGAACTGTGGTTTTAACTAGTAAAACTGTGGGAAATTTCTCTTCCGAGGTTCAGTAAAGCAAGGCTGCCCTTTTATCGTTATTTGGTGCTTAGTAGATAATGGAGTAGTAACCGCTATCGGAAGATTGTGAAAACAAGGATCAAGGTAACGTTTGAAACGGTTACACCGTGGAAGAGGTTAGAACTCTGAAGTTATGGCCTCACCACGACTGCTCCTACTTTTGACTGTTTTGGTGACCGTGGGAGTCTGCAGCAACTGCGCGTCGGAACGTAAGTACAATTTGTGGAGGAGTCTAGCTGGCAAATTACATGCATGTTATTAATAATATCTGATAAAGGTTAAATGTTAAATCCTAATTCATAAACCTTGACTACACGGCCAGGTTTGCTTAATGTATTGATAGCTGTGAAAACAATTTGGCAAGCATGCTTAGGATTTTTCTGAACTTTAGAAAGACCACTATTTACTTTTCAGTTTAAAGGAAATATCTAGACGGTTGATGCTATGTAAATGAGAATAACCTATGTTAGCGGGTACATAGGCAAACTTAGTTTTGAGTCTTTACTATAGACAAGATATAAGTCACAGGTGTTTGCAAGGACATCTCACTTGTGAACGTGAGTGCGTCTTCAATTCACACGCCAGTATTTGTATTCGTGTTTTTAAATATGTCATGGAGTACTAGATCGCTCTACAGTCTACATTGGAGACGGTCACGGCCGGATTGGTTGATGTTGAAATCATTGATAGCTTTGTTGTGACCAATTCACTGCTACAAGTAGAACTTGCGTGAATACAAAGTAGCTATCCCTCAGATCTAAGATCACGAACAGTCTGGTAAAGCGATGGATGTTGACGCTTGGAATCTTTGCACAGCAGGCAGGGGAAACACTGCAGTACGTTTTACGCACAAGGCCTCTGCCTCTGGCTATACAATAGTTTATTGCTTTGACTGCTTTGATATACAAACTCAGCTCTGTGTTATTTCGGTTTTTTGTATATATATTGGTTTGAACTAATTTTGTCTGCAATTACATCTAAACGATATTTACCAAAAAGAACCAAAAATATATAGAAACATCCAAGTGCTCTACGTCTAAATATGATAGTCCATTGCACTTTAAAGCAATTAGCGTCTATTATCACTTTACGTATATCAGTTTATAAATGTCCCAGCTCTTTCTAACGGAGATAGTACACTGTCCGGCATTGACTAAAACACAATGCAGTTCTTTCCAAAGACATACAGTGCCAGTGCGTATCAAACAAAACTAGTGCAGTTTATGGCATCTTGTGGCCATTTTTCTGCTCTTTACGTCCTCAGAGCGTTGACATGCATGATCAAGACATTTCTCACAACTAAGTTCGAACAAACGCGATTTTTAAAATATTATGCGAAGAACGAGATTCAGAGAACGTGCTCGTGAATTGCAGGAGTATATGATATTCCAAAACACATTTCTGATGGCTATCGCATGTATGTAGTTTCACAAGACGAATAGACGTGCAGGAACTTTTCCATTTAATTCTGTTTTTAGTAAGTCACTGCCAAGAAGGGTGTACACTGATTAACGGATTTATAAACCTCATAGAGTAGCGGGGATCTGGAGTTGTTTATAGCTCATTATGGCCATTAATAGTAATTGCTTGAGGGTCGTTTCTGATAGGATTGATCAACAATACTTCGCCTTCTCGAAGTGCATATTCTCCTTGTTTTCATGTAAAGCTGCCGTATGAAAGATGTACAAGATGCCCGCTAAAAGCTTTAACCCCAGTTAGAGAACAAAAGACATGTCAGTTATTCCGACTGTGTTGTCTGGTTCTTCTAAATCTGTATTGGCTGTAACGATACGTTATTTCCTCGGAGGTATGTGGTTATATCAGCAGCAGATTTGGTACAGCATTAACAAGTATATATCCTATAATTAATTAAGCTGAAGATAGTGTGAGACATGCAAACTATTATGTAAGCATGCGATTTTACTTAGTAACCCATACGTGCCGGCCTCGGGGCGGGCGGAAAGTGTTTGACATTAGGTTGTGCCAGGACACTCGTCGCTCTCTGAAATGCCATTTTCTGCACTCTCAACTTTTTTTTGTATAACTTTTTGGTCAACCAGGAAGTGATTGTTTCGACAAAAATTCCCAGTTTTGTAAGCTTATAAGAATTCCTAGATGCAAACTGTTGTTCAAAAATAGACTTCAGTTATAACGATTACTGTACGAGGCAGACCCATGTACTGAACGAAGTTTGATATGGCGGAATGCAAAAAGTACTGAAACATAGGAGGAGAAACATTGTTTAGACATCATAATCATCCCCATCGTAAACAAGTAGTGACAGTTGCGTGGCTGTAAAAAAGTTCGTACTTGCCTGAGAATTGGGTCCCCCCTGCTCCGCCGCCCCTAATTTGAACTAGTTGGCCAAACCGTTGGCATGACTACTCATTTCAAGAACATTATTCTTTCCGCTAATAAATGAGTCGAGATCGATATTTTATATTGTTGGGTGCAAGTCTAATTTGTTTTCAAATATTTATTTCCGCTCGATATTTCTTTTGAAATAGATTTTCTCGCTTATTCAGTTTTTGTGCATGGTATCGTTCATGTGTTGTTTTTTTGTGTTTTGGTTTTTCAGTTTGATTTCAGAACTGTGAAAAAAGAACGTCTTAAGAACCGGTTTTCACGCTGAAATCGAAAAAAAAGTAACAACATTCGGTCTTGGCCCAGCTTTAGACGTTCTTATAAAACATAGAGTGCACAGGCAGCGGAAAGGAGTATTCGCCAGAGTATCTCACGTTTATACATAGACTTTTGCAATTTGCATAGACCTTCGTACTCTTTGATCCCGGACTACTTAAGATAGAAACCATTGACCATGAATGTTTACGTATATTGCTTGCGAAAATATAAAGCCATTCCATCGTGCCTGGAAAGTAAAGAAAAATGTTCCCAGAACCCAGTCTGAGTTTGTTTTATAAAATCACTGCTCAAAACTGTGATTACGATATATTGACCATCACATTTGTGTTTTGTCTTTCAACGTGAATAATTTCGTAAGCTATATGGAGTCAATACAGAGTTCATTTTTAAGGACTGAACTAGAAAAGTGCAAAAAGGTTTCGGTCAGGTTGATGCTGGATCCTATCACGTGAAGGACGCCCTTTTTATAACCCCAAATGCATTAAAGAAATCCCAGCTAATCATTTTGTTTTCCAAAATATCTTTAATGGATCTAGTAACTGTTGTGGCAAATCTCCAAGAAGGATATATAATGCGTTGAAAACTGTTTTTGGACGTAGCTTTTACATTCTCTCATACTTGGAAAGTTGATTCGGCCCTTGAAACTAATATGGGTGCACTTATTTCAAGAGATTTAGTGTGACAATTATTAAAAATCAATTGACCATAATAAAAAAAGATGGCGGCTGTACATGTAACCACAATACCTTGCGAACCTAACACAACGAATAGGCACATAAAAAGCCATATATTTTTTGCGAAATTCGTCCCTGTACTAGTTTTGACGTTTTTGTGTTGTTTAGTCATCTGCATTTAAAGACCTCCTTTAACTGTTTGGATAATTATGACTCGACTGTTGCGTTATGACTTTGAGAGACAGTTCTAGAAAAAGTTTTCAGTCAAATGTGCAGTGCCAATAGTCAGTTCTTCGATATTGGTGTCTTCAAACCTTCTTAGCCCTTATTGCATGCAGTAAACTGCAAATTTGTTTCATGTACCGTTGTAGAACGAAATGAAATGATAAACACATGTCATACCCAGTCCTCAGAGTTTTATTTATAGAGAAATAAGACTTCCTATAGACCCACCCCGATTCCCCAAATGCATACTAGTAATGGTGGTCACGATGATGATGATGATGATGATAAGTGATGATGATGATAATCAGTGATTGTAGTGTAGTAATATTTCATTGATACCGTTTTCTGTAGCTATGAGAATGATTTTTAAATACAAGTATTAGACGTTATCCACTTGAGCCGGGAGGAATATATTGTCTAGACATTCCATAGTTGATTCGGTTTTACTGTAGCCGGGGGTGTAGTAATCCGTATTTGCCAACTTTACCAGGAGAAAATAATTTCTATTTATGAACCCATATCACGTGCCAGCAGATTATCATGTTTAATAATAAGCTTGGTAATGGTCCATGTTCACATTAATGAGTGTGCGATATTTAGTTGTTGTGCTGTCTGCCTGAACATGCAAGCATGAGAGTCGATGAGAATTCAAACTCTTTCCACCAACTCAAAACGACTTGCATCCACTGTCATCACTGCGGTCAAAATAATATGAGAGTTGAACAAACCTCTCGTCCATCTCTCATCACTAAACTCTCATCAGGTATATATCGTGCCCGTTTGATCTCCTGTTTGATCCGGGCTTGATATATCGTCCGTTGATACACTATTGATAGTCTATCGTCAATCGACTTCACTAATAAATATAGCTCAGTGCAAATAGACTATTTATAGATCAGATCTGTGCTGGATTGTTAAGAATTTGTGGCATAACCGTTTGTAGTTATAGAATGTTCACAAACAACTACATGCGTTGATTCTGCGTAAGCAGGTGTAATTCGTTTTGCAATCAAACTAAGAGTATGGTTAATGCAACTGTACTCAATAGTACTGTGGCAAGTTTCCAACAGGTGTAATGCGACCTGCGAGGGGAGAAATGGGCAGCTTTTTATCCAGGTTGAGGGTGATTATTAGGTTAAGAAAAGTATTAGAATTACCTTGGCGGCGATCCCACTTTCTGTAGATTGCGTAGAAAGAATTTTCTCTTTTTTCAATATTTGTGTAAATTGGAGAATAAAACGTTGCCTAAGCCTAACAGATAGGATCAGGATGAACTACCTTCGTTGCCTTTACAGGTACAGAAAGATGCAATTTCATAAGGCAACTCTACCAATGCCTAATCGCTTATCATATCATTAAAGACTAAAGTATGATTATCGACCTTAAACATAAGTAGCTTGATAGTTTTCCAGATTCACACGATACCGTACCGTCTGTTCCAGAAATATCTTCCGACTGTTACATGCTAACTTACATATTTTCCATTTTCCATTTTCCCAGTTTGGTTCTCGGCACCCAGAAATCACTTCGGTGAGCGGAGCTTCCTGATAAAATATTAAAATATTGTCTTAAATTCGCGTCACTAATTGTTTTTTTTAAAAGTAAAAGACAGCCAGAAAGTTTGGGTTAAGTGCGGAGGCCAATTGCAGAGTTAAAACGGATCACGTTATAACATTATACTGGTTTTCCCCTTTAGTAAATCAACTTTTATGGTGTAATTTCAATGGTTTATGGTTCTAACCCATTCCTGTGCTCTTTCATTATTGTTTATAACCTCCAAACTACTCCGCAGCAATGTTCAAAGCAACCGCAGAGTGTTCAACCTACTATCATTCATCGTCGGGATTTGTTGTGTGGGCCCGGCAGTGTTTCCAGTGCCGGTGGCGCGACCTCTAGCTCTAGGAGAAAGTTTTGGAATGCAGAAGTACTAAAACTTTATTTCAGCATTCTTGGATACTTGACCGTTCTGAAATATAATTTATCACTTACTTTTTAGAAAGCTTTGCGACATTTTCGTCTAAGAAATAAACAAACAAACGTACGAATGAACACACAAATATCTTCGAGTTTTAATCCATACGGCGGCTACGTCGTGACTCGGGATATTCTAGGCGAAATCGTGATAATCCCGACGAAATTGGGAAGATTGGACACTCTCTGCGTTTTTGGTTTTTTGTGAAAGACTTCAGCATCGTTTACCCATACTTCGTTAGATAGGGAACACAACAACAACAACAACAGCATATTTTATTGTCACCACGTTTAGTTATAAATTAGTTAGAAATACCAACGTAAAAACCAATACTATGGTTGATCAGTGTACGTTTTGGTTACGAAGTTTAGTTGTTACCTATGCAAGGCTTGTATATCTATAGTAGGACAGTATTCTTAGAGCTTCAGGCATCAAGATGTTTCAGCATGGTACTCGAATTATTCAAGTTGTGAACGATTTTTTTTTGGCAACAGTACAGTCTCACAGATTTTACCTTGACCTTCTTTGTCTATCCCAAATGGAATTATGCCGATTTTCGGCCATCATAATTGGATCACTATTAGAGAGGTGATATTCTGGAAACGATATCCGTTCAGTGAAGAAAACAGTGAACAGTTTTGATCAGTAATGACAAAGACTACAGTGTTGGGAAGTGTAGTCGAGGTTTCGTTTACTTTTGCAATCGCAATGCCAACAGACCGATTTCCCAACGGTTAATTTCAGCCCTTGAAGGAATTCTATAAAAAAAATATTTTGCAATTTTTGACAAATATGACAGTTACGTTTTGACAAGGTGAAGCACTGTTAATGGTTTTACATTTAATAAATTGGGTAGTGGATACTGAGTCCTTGACTGAATTAATAGTAATCCAATTCAGTCATTTGAAAAGTGTTAGGTTTGGAGATGATTTTTTTTTACAGAAATGGAGGTGGGTGGGGGACTGGAATGTGTTGTAGGAGGCATGGTGGAGCCCGTATGCGCTACATGACGTAGTGAAACCTAAGCATAAAGTAGCGTAAGAGAGGCATGGGGTGTATGGAAAGTCTTAGATGGTTAAGGTTAAGAAGGGAAATGAATATAGAACCGTTAATATTTCGTTTTATACAGTAAGAGTGCATGATTATCTGCTCTGCATGATTATATGCTCTGCATGATTAAATGCTATGCATGATTATCTGCTATGCATGATTATCTGCTGTTAAGGCCAATTGCATGCATGTTCCATTTCAGTTCCAGTCGTTAAGAGCGGTCGTTGCATGACATCCCCACGAAAGGCAGACTGCAATGAATTTGTACGTGATGAGTGTGTATGTGATAACGATTGCCCGCGCATCTTGAAGTGCTGCTTTCAGGGATGCAGATTTGCTTGCATGAACCCAGGTAGTTATATACGTGCTGTGCATTTGTTGCTGCTTGTTGTCTTTGAGCAGGAGGTTGCACGAGTAGACCAGAATCCTGTGGCAGAACTGAGACCCAGTCAGTGTCTTCGCCGCATTGTAGCTTTACTTGGATGGTGTCTGTGAAAAATATCCAGGACACTGTATGTGTTGCATTCTCCTTCCTAAATTCTAACAGAAGAAATAATGTAGGAAATTCCCTCTCAACTCGTTTTCGTATTTTGTTCATGCTGACTGGGCTGGGCATACGGTCACATGTTCGACATATTTTGGCCACTTTTTAATGTCCTATGCTCCCCCAAGTGTCTTGTTAACCGGGTTATTTTTAGACTGAAGTATGTTTTAGATGTTAATAAAACGGTTCAGAAATAAAACGAAAGATTTACACTTAACCCATTTAATTAGACTGAGCTTTTTTAGCCATACGCCATCTTGTTGGAGGTGTTTGATATATGATAAACACTAATCTGTGTGTTCGATACAGATTCTCAAACACATTTTAAAGATTTTGGTTTTAAAAGAATTAACCTATGCAAAACCAGCAGTTTTTCATCACATATCAAAACAGGTCGCGGTATTGGTTTTCTTTTGTGTTTACTTGCTATTTATTAATGAGGTTGAGAAAACATCAGTAAGAGTTTAATTGATTCAGATATTGTCCAAAAAGGAAACTGAACTTTGGTTAACCAAACTAACCATTTCATTATTATTTGCATTCTTGTTTGTTCATATATTTTCCCATTTTCCCATTTTCCACGCAACACATCTTACGGGCAATTTACAGCATAAAGAAGCCAGACTCACCCGTTTATTCACTTTGGACTGTCTTAGTGGCTTTGTGGCACTTGCTTGCAATAGAGACGATTTCGCTTCACTGTCAAAAGCTCGTTGTCATTGCATTGTCAAAAGCGGATTTTTGACCAATAAAAGTTGCGAGAATTTTGACGCGCGTACACGCCATCATGTAATGCAGTTGGCTGAGTACCTAATTTTCTGTTTAATTTAACTATATGTGTAATTGTAAATATGCTTCATGTTAAGGTACTT
>JANVCJ010020114.1:0-14136 GCA_026413505.1 Epizoanthus ramosus | reverse complement strand
GGTTATATTTGGAATAATTAAATTTAAACATAACGTTGAACTTAGGCGGTATTTTATTAATTATACAGTGTGTGTCCCGCAGTTTATGTTCACAGTGCGGATCACAGAACTTCAGTAATAAAATCAGCAATAAAGACAGGTTGTGAGCAGAAAATCTCAAAAAATTACAATTGCTTGAACAAAAAATAGAAAACCACAAGGAAGGGAAGGGATTCTAAAATTGATATGCCATTACCCTAGTCTGATCCACAGTCAGCCTGTTGAGTTAATACTGTGTTATGTGTCCCGTTTTCTCCTCGTTTTTGTCCTTTATTTTTCTCTTGCATGTTACACAAAAAGTGCATAAGGGTGTGTAACTCTCACTTATCCCTTATCGCAACACAAATTACATTCATGCACAGTGGAAACCAAATTGTCCAAATTGTAAAAAAACAAGGTGACATACACAAAATGTTTGTTCCGGCGGTTGCACACATTTAACGGCAACATTTGTCACCTCGGAACCATGATTTGCATATCAAATCCTAGTACAGATGGATCTTTAGCATAATATTATTCCATTTCTCAAAGATTAATGAAAGAAACCAGCAGATGATCTTACAGTTTCAACAAAAGGTGAGCAAGAACAATTGGATTTGAAAATTAGTTTATGCATAATCGCCTCTCAACTGGTCTGCTATCCAACATCGGGATTCTTGAGAAGACACTTTTTTTAATATATGTATTTAGGTACTAGCTACCTATAATAACCATAAGGGCTAGAAACTAGGAAGCCAGAAAATATAGTGTTGCCTCACCTTTCAACAAAGATTGAAGATCGTCTGCTTACAAGTTTCTTTCTTTATTCATAGCAAAATGGAAGATTATTCTGCTAAATATCCATCTGCCCTTGAATTTGAGATGCAAAACATACATCCAGGGTGACAATCGTGCGTAATCACTTACCTGATCCCGTTTTAAAAATAGTAAACCCAATACGAAATTTGATCTCTGATGTGCACGAGTGTACATTGTGGTGTTGCACACACGTACTCGTATCAAATGCAGATGTAAAATAAAAAATGAAGAAAAAATAAAGAATTAAACATTAATCTTGAAACTAGATATAGCATATCCTTCCTGAACCGGTTAGCCATCAATTCAGCAAACTTTCAATCAATACCAACAGCATTTAGGGATCTGCCTGTTTAATTTATGTATGTAAAATATTACCATTTGGGTTAGTCTTTTATCACCCTTACTCTCTAGTTTCTTGCCATAGTTTGTATTGACCACTAGGGGCTACTAGGGAGAATACTTTTATAGCAATTTGGTGTTAGCCTCTTTAAATAAAGTTTATTGCATTGCATTGCATTTCATTGCATTGCATTGCATTGTATTGACCATGAGTGTCCAATAACTATTCTGGAGTGGTAGTGTTGATAATGAGATGGGAGGGTTAGACTCAATGGGGAACAAGAAAGTGTTTACTTATTCAATCAAGAAAGTGCTTACTCTTCAATCATCTGTACGCGTATTGAGGGTTGCTTCTAATTACTTTTTTAACATAGCAAAATCACATTTATTCATTCATTCTGCACTCTGACTGGAATAAATCGATTGAAACATTTAACATCCTGGGCCCGGTTGTTCGAAAGTAGGTTAACTTTACCCCAGGGTTAGGCCAGATTTCAAATGGAAATTTCTTCATCTAGGAATACGTAAAACGGTGCCTACTAAGTAGTCTTGACATAACTCAGAAACTAAATTATATGAGTCCAACATGTCAGCCCAAATCAGTCTACAAGGAAGTAAACCAAACAGCAGGTTAAAATTTTAACCCTGGGTTAAGCTTAACCCACTTTCGAACAACTGGGCCCAGATGTGGGTAAGTACTCATTTTTTTGATTTGATATCCATCTTGATATTGACCCCTCACATATAGTTTATCATACTTGAACATTTTTTGCAAGGTTTGCAGTGTTTACCACATTTTGGTACTTCGAAGAATATAGGAAACAGAAAACATGCATTTAAGTACACATACTCTTATACTATCATAGTTGTTGCAATTTAGTTAGTGCAAATAATAGATTTACAAAGTTTTTTGCCATACCTTTTGAATCCTTGTCACTCGTACCCAAAATACAGACTACCAAAAGCAAGGCCATAAATGTTAAAGAGAACCTCATCTGGGGGCAAACTAACCCTGTTAGAAGGGTAAGGGAGATTCAGTACATTAATACACGTGTTTGCTGTAGGAACAAATGCTGGGTTGCATTCCATAAAGCAAATTGCTGGTGGCTTGCGGAAACCCAAAGCTGGCTCTTCGTCGGTTGCACAGGTGAACTGTAAGATGTGGCCAAGGGTGATTGTAATAGTGCAATTGTGCCTTCTTCCAGCCCAGACTTCTCTGATATATCTTACAAAGGCATTGGATCCCTCCTCGCTGAACTCTGGCTTCAGAAGATGTGCCAGTTTTCTGACAGTCATTGCACTCAATTCGCTTGGCCTGAATAAATGCATAAAGAGGGGTAGATGCCGACCTGCTCCAGGCCCTTCCGAAGGTTTGAGATGCATGTTGATGGGGAAGGGCTATTCACAAGCTCATCACGCATTTCTTCAGGGATGAACTGAGGGATTTTGCCATCCTGTAAAACTGACTTAATCCCATAACCAGGCCACATAAAATGTAGCGTTCAGCCATATCAGCCCTGAGCCCGCCGTCAAAAAACTCTCTTTGATATTGATTAGGGCCAATCGAAAGAACTCTTTAATTTCTAGGGCCGCCAAAATCCTGAGCAGCTTCCCCAATGAAATTTACCTCGAGTGGACGTCTGTAATATCTAACTGTCTACCAGTTTAATAAAATATTGTCTTGCATATGTCGCAATATTTCTGTTGGATTGGAATAGTTCTCGCACTCAGCAAGGACTTCGTCTACAAATTCGATTATTTTGAGGTGTTCGTTGAACCTTGGCTGTTCAGGTTTTTGTTCACTATCTAAAACTACAATCGCTGGTCCTGGCTGTTGCGAAATACCTCCATCACCATCACCATCATTGCCATTTCATTTGTACGTGACACTTCGTGCTGCTGTTCCTCACTTTCATCTTGTAGTTGGACAGGAAATTGGGTCACATCTGGAAATGTAGAAAACTCCAATACAGCATCGTCCATGTAGTCTAAGTCATCGGCGAACAGTCGCACATAAACGGGACCTGTCGATGGAAAACCCAGAAATTACTCTATTACTTCTCTCCAGTTTCAGTCTTTCCTCACGTCCAAGAGGGGTTTTCTGTACTTTTGCGCCGACAACAACAATGTCCTTGGTCACGTACTCTCTGCTTGGTCTGCCAACAAAGTTGGGAGTTCGCCTAGCCCGACGAGAACCGCGAGCACTAAGAACAGGACCTGGGGAGTTTGACTGAAGCGTTGGAAAACGTCGTCGCAGCTCACTCATTGCATTTCTTCCACTAGACGTACTTGCTACACTCGAAGAGTTGCCGTGTTTAGAACTCGCTGGCAAAGTGCTCTGTCCCTGGAAGTTGTGTTGGACTGTGCTCAAAGCAGTAGCACTATTTGTACTAGTGTTTGACGAAGAGGCATCCACGAGGCTTGCCATAGTATTTGGCGAGGGTGTTGACGTAACTAAACGAGAAATTCGTTCAATTTCATTTACTGCATTTTGGGCTATTTGACTGATTTGACTAATAGACTCGTCCATGATCACTAGGCAGGGCATCCACTGATCAAGACAGTCAAAAAGGCGGGAAAAAGCACTAAACTTGCAATGCATGACGGATACATTAAAATAATTCAACACATCGTGTAAATTAAACAGGGTACCCTAAAATAATTCAACACGCTATGAATTAAAGAGGGTACCCTAAAATAATTCAACACATCGTGTAAATTAAACAGGGTACTCTAAAATAATTCAACACACTGTATAAATTAAAGAGGGTACCCTAAAATAATTCAACACACTGTATAAATTAAACAGGGTACCCATTAAAAAATCAAACAATTATGACCAGAATGGGCCTCCATACCCCAAGTAAGCGTTTTCCAAGCTCAAGTAGTTGACCAACTAAAGACCAAGATTTCTAAGTTACGTTCGAACGATTTAGTTTTAAATTGACAACAAATTACTTTAGGATTGTCTTAGTTTCATGTGTATTTTATTTGACGCGATTCTCTAGCTTGTACCATAGTTTTACTAGTGATCTAATTATAGACGCTCCGATCCAATTCGGGCTAGTCTAATCGGGCCATCAGTTTCTTATAGGTTTCTTATAGTTTTCTTTGTCCATTGTCCTCCATTTTTTCAAACATGTTCCTCGTAAGTCCTTCCTTTTATAACATAATAATAATAATAGTAATAGTAACAACAATAATAATAATAATAATAATAACAATAATAATAATAATGATGATAATAATAATAATAACAACATATTTATAGAGTGCCTAAATCTATAAAATGTTCAAAGGTGTTTGGATGAATTATAATTATGAAAATGTGAAAATGAATCGAAGAATGCTCTATCAAAATATTTCAGTAAACACGAAGCGTTCCCCCAATAGAAATGAACGTATTTATAATGTTTGCCATACGTTTATGAAATGCTGGGACTAGCTGAAACATAAAAAATATATAAACTGTTTGTAGCCATATACCGAGTCAGCTAAATCTATTATCAAAAACTTCTCTGAGCAACAGACATTTCGATCTGCCCTCGATCCAATGCACTTTATTATATAGCATTTTGAGTTGTTTTCCAGATTTACAAGCGAATAAACAGATTTACAACCTGAATCTTTCACCAAAACATCAAAGAACGAAGGTTTCCAAAACGTTGGGAAAAGCTCTCTAGGGACTGTTCAAACACCGCATAACGTTAAAAGTCTTGTGGAGGGGGAGGGGCAATACCTTTTTATAAAGGAATATTGTCTTGCGTAAATAAATTAGCGGACCTTTACTGTAATCACTGATTCGCTAAACTAATTTGACATACTTTGCAAATTAAGTAGTTAGCCTAAAATAATTCAAGAGACAGTGTAAATTAAATAGGGTACCCTGAAATAATTAAACTCAATGTGTACAAAATTATTTCAGTAGTTGAAATTTTAACCAGGACGTGCATCTAGTTGTACAAAGAGTTGCCTTAGAGCAATAGCACACACGTACAAGCATTTGATTGTGAGTATGCGTAGATGGTGTAAGAACGTAGAAATTGTACGTAACACTTCACAGTCTTCGCATGTACAATATATATTTCTTATTAGCCGAGTGCTTGGCTGGAAAGTAAGTTATGGAAGGGGAAGGGAGGGAAGAAAAAAACGAGGATCCCTTACTTACTTACGGTACAGACCGAGCAAACGACACAAATAAGATATTTAGTATATGGCTTTGTTGATAACTTGGAGCAACTGAGGGCATGAAACACATGAAAATGCAAACACATGATAGCCGCTCGACGTGACAGCGAATTGACCAATCACAGCACGCGAAATAAACCAGCCATATAATAATAATAATAATAATAATAATAAATAAAATTCTCGATGCGCTTTACAATAAAAAGCACACTTGTATAAATATGTAAAAATATTGTACGATATCCTAAAAACTATTTAAGTATGTATGACGATAAGGCAAGCGAATCTGCTTCTTTCAAAGTGATAGGGAGAGAGTAGCAACAGAAAAAGAGCGAGCGCCATAGGTTTCAGTTTTGTAAGTGGACTTTGTCAGAATTAGGCCAGATGCAGCTGAGTGAAGTGAATGGACAGGTGTATAGACATGGAGAAGATCTTTGATGTAGTTAGGAGCAATGCCATGGAGAGCCTTGTAAGTGACGATTATATTAACAGTTTAAAAGATATTCGTTTATCGATGGGAAGGCAGTGTAGTTTACGGAGTACAGGAGTGATGTGTTGAATTTTCTTGGACAGAGTAGTTATGCGAGCTGCAGAGTTGAGAATATATAATAAATACATTGTAGGTGCCACTCAAGCGGTTATTGAATTTTTTTTCAAATTTCTCTTGTAACATATAAATAACAATTCATATTATCGCTATCGTTTCTAAGTGTAAGTTAATATATTTTCTTCTATAATTGTGGTTCATAAATAACGGAAATAAGAGCTGCAGCTTCATTTAGAATTTCGAAGTCAAAATCTTACTAGTTCAAATATTTTCATTGAGCACCGAGCAATGCACAGTGCAACTCGCAGAACAGTTGAAACTAAAAATAATGGCGTTGCTTTTGCTAACAGGCCAGAGAAAAGGATGAAACAAATTCAAATTTGCTACAACAAGAGCATGTAAAATATTGTCCAGTCTGTAATGGTCACCTTGGGTATATAAAACGTGTCTCTTCCTTTAAATGTGTGCTTTAAGAAAATATCCACACCTCCACCACGGAAGGAATCGGAAATTCCTGGGGAGGGGGGATCTGAGGGCTAGGAAATTTCTGGGGGAAGGGGGTCTGAGGGCTAGAAAATTCCTGGGGGGATGGGTTAGTTAGGTGTGAAAATCCCAAATATTCCAGGGGGTCTGAACAAAACAGCACAGAAACAAGAGAGCTTTCTTCCTTTCTTCCAATCTCACCAGAAGTTGTCCTTCTCAGTCTCTTACACAGAATTCGTAACTATTATGCTTCCAATCGTGAAGTTAAGTATACTTTCATTTTTCTTTGTTAGAAATAAAAGGAAAAAAGGAAAAAACAATAGCAGAAATTTCCAGTATTAACTGAAAAAGGTTGACAATATATAAGATATTATTATTATAATCCCAATAAAGTTCCTGATCGAATTTTATATTGATATAAAACAATTTCACATGTATGCAATGCAAAAAGACTAACGTATAATGGCCGCCAAACTGTTAATTAGCCGAACTTTTAACTTTTAGCCTAGAACCAGTATTAGAGTAAACCGACTGTAAAATGCACAGTACGTTCAAACGAAATGTATCATGCAATACTTTCCGAGAGTATAACCGTCAAATTAACAAAATTAAATCACACATAGAAGGCTATTAAAACGAAATATCCAATTATTCAAATTACTTGTGAAAAGATAGATAGTTTTTGTCCTTATACTTAATAATTTCGACATTTCTAGAAATAAAATACTATTTTAGCTGACAATTGAAGTGAATAACGCATAAAAACGTGGCATAGATAGAACAACAATTGATTTTCATGGTTATTTTTGGTCATTTATATTAAAGATCACATTGCAAACATTATCTATTTTTACAAATATCCTGTTACAGGGCATTTTATTGTAAGTTTTATCATCTTGCCATAAAACGCCTAAGATTAGTAAATCATAGCTTGAAATTCACAATAATTCACGATGATTTTTCTGCAATGTTATTAAAATAATTCCTTTATTTATTATTTCGTATTGTTTCTCTCCGATAACTTATAGAATTGAGTGGAAAAAATACAGAACAGTTCCTAAAATTCCCATTAATCGCCAAACATCCAAAGTGTTACGTAACATCCAAAGTGTTACGTAACTAACATTTTCTTGAAGAACTTTAGAAAGACGTTTCCCCCTACTTTTTTCTATTTGTTTTCCTTTTCATTATTAAACACAAAACGAAAATATTTAGCTATCTGTCTAATTGTTCCTCTGGGTATTACCGTTAGCTAGGTATCAACATTTCTGCATTTTTAAAATATAATTATGTATATTTCCCATTTGAACTGAATAGATATTGTTGTTGCTATTTCTCAATGAAAGTCTCTTGCAGCGTCTAACATATAATTGATTCGGTTTAGTGATTTATTACCGGAGATTCTACATTTCTGAAAGGGTGTCCTTAATCTTGTAAATGTCCAACTTTCTACTCCGCAAATTTGGATTATTCAAAAGGACAATGTGCCTCTATGGACCTGTCAAATGCGTGGGAAAATATGGGAAGTTAAATATAGTAGCAATTTGAATTGATAGTGTTTTTTAAAACATCTATATACCTTTTAGATAGATCCAATCATTGCGATTTTTCTTAGTAGAAAGCACACATCATTTGATAGAGAAACATGGAAACGTATTGGTGGGCTATTACACTAATTCAAGAAATGGAGTTCATTTCTCAATCTTACGCAAAATACAAATTTGTTCATTTAACAGGGGAAAGAAATAGCTTCTATGTCCAAGCTACGACATTCAATAACATTTTTGAAAAGATAATAGTTTCAAGATTAGAAAATCACATGTTTTGTAAAGCAGCTTCAGATTGCAGAGGTAGATATAGATATAGAAGAAGCAATACTAACGAACACATTTGCATTATTTAGTCGTGACGTATAAAACTATCTGGATATCAGACTTGAGGCATATTTGGTTGCCTCTTCATAAACACTGAATCTAACAGCCATTCAGAGAACGCGTTTCAATTCTTCCATAAAGAAGGTGGTAATTACTGATTTATTTTTCAATAATTCTAAAGCCAGCGGAGATAGAGGATTCAGTTGAACGTAGGTCCTTAAATATATTTAGATAAGGAATATTTATATTGCGTAATCTGCTTCCAGTTTAGAATCGAAGAAGCTAA
This sequence comes from Epizoanthus ramosus, assembly GCA_026413505.1. Classification (NCBI taxonomy): domain Eukaryota; kingdom Metazoa; phylum Cnidaria; class Anthozoa; order Zoantharia; family Epizoanthidae; genus Epizoanthus; species Epizoanthus ramosus. Next base: position 5,582 of record JANVCJ010020114.1, on the reverse strand, counting down.
CATGAAAAGAAGTTTTACTGAATCACCTTATGCTGTAATATATGTTGCAAATGATTTTTAAAATGCTACAACAATCATTCTAGGATGTTTCACATCGTTTCTTGTCATTTTATATACCATTCATTCATAGCAGAGTGTCACACTTACAACAGTCAATGTATGGATTTATGATGCGAATTAATCTTCTCGTCCTAATCTTCTGGAGGGCAAGAATTGGTTATTAAGAAAAATAACTAATCCAAAATGTGATTTTGATTACATGTCCTTGTTATTAAGTAGCTAACATTGATTATAGAGATTGTATAATGCCTACAAACGCAAACTTAATTTCGACAAAATGCTGTCTTTTTTTTCAAAAGTAAAAACGCAAAAAATAAAACATTCGATTGCTAATAATGAGCGCTGAGACCTTTGCACGAATAATGTAATTATTTCAGAAGTAAGTGTTTGTTCCCGGCTGAAGAAAGAAATATCAGCAGATTTGGATAGCGATTGAGTAGATCGAGATCAGCGAAATCGTTTTGCCATCCTGCAGATACTGAGCTTAAATAATGTATTGGTAAACAATCCTATATTTAGTGGTTGTTGAAATACGTATAAATTGAAGGCAATAAATAGCTGGCTGGTTTTCAGTGCGTTCCTAATTCAACTAAGTACTTTTCCGTTCTTCTCCGCCTACAGATTCAGTTTCATTATGGATTTTAACATTTGCAGGTGGAAAATGTGTGCTTTTTGACTGAGAAGGACTTTCTGAATGTCCGCCAAAACTATGCAACTGTACTTTGAGGCAAAGGTTTAGCCATAATTGGAACATGTTCATTAAGTGTAGTGGTTACAGTTATCCATTCTAAATAAATCAGAGCACTGCTTTTCTTTTGGCTACTGAACCAGCTGCACATTGTATCCAATCATTCAAAACAGGCGGCAAAACGTTGTGTTACTCAGAATTTGAAAACCAACACCAAAATGGCAGCATAATACAAGATTTTTTGCCTTTTGTTTCATAGTTTTAAAACTAGATATGGAAGAGCTCTTTTTTTAAACTATGGGTCTTCTGCTACTTCAATTTCAGTCCACAATACATGTATGCTTTTTGTATTTAACTCAGTCTTTGACGTTACGTCACTGACATCGTTGGGGTACAAAAAGGATTGTGAGAATGTCATGTTGCATGACCACCATTTTGAGGTTACCGTACAGGTTGAGCGGTGTTTTCAAGCTTTTTTAGTTATTGGCCTGTATCTTTGTTGTTACACAGCGGATACCCATAAACCTCTATATATCAATGGAAATCTTATAAAATTCTCTAAATGATCCTTCTATTCCAGTTGAAAAATTCCTTTTGATAAGCGAGCACGGGGGAGGTGTTTCCGAACCATTTGCCGTCCTTCAAGACGTCCCAGGTTTCTCGAATTTAAATTTAGGCATCAGTTGTCAGATTATCAGTTTTAGCACTGTTTATAATCCAAAAACGTATCTGAACGAACGTAGAGTAGAATTGTATGTTCTTTCTAGTTAAGAATTTTTAAAAGATTGAAAAGAGTACATTCGCTAGTAAGATTTAGAATGACTTGATAAATTGAACAATATTTAGTAACATCGAAAACATTTAAGAAACTATTTGCGGAGTAATTTTAATATTTTGATATTTATCATTTTGTATTGGCTTTCAATAATACTCAAGTTTAGAAGTGTTCTAGCTTGCTTAAACACTGACAAAATGGTGAAATGTTAAAGTTTGGTTACCTGTTCTGCATGACAGGGCGCAAAAACCTCTGCGAACTTCAAATATTGCGGACGCCCAGTGTTTTATAAGAAAATTATTTTAAGAGAAAGAAAAGCCGAGTGTCTGACAGTGGTTTGCCGCGAAAGGTTGTGCAATTTGATGGCAATAGAAAGACACACCATCGCCAGTTTACGAAATAATAAATGAAAGATCAGCAACGAAAAGATTTTCGGCCAAGTACTTGACCTGTTCTCCATTTCATGGAAAAAACAGTAAAGCTAGGAATTAACTAATTTATTTTCTATGAATGTATGGGTTAATGATGCGTAGTAATCTTCTCGTCTGAGGGCGAGAATTGGTTCTTAAAACAAAATAACTAATCCTAAATTTGATTTTGATTACATTCCCTTGCTAACATTAATTATAGTGTCTGTATAATACATATAAAAGTAAACTTAATTTTAATAAAATGCTGTCTTCAATAGTAATAAAACAAAAATAGCATTTCAATTTCAAATAATGAGCTCTCAGACTTTTGTACGAACAATGTAATTGTTTCAGAAGAGATTCTTCCTGAAGGAAAAATATCAGCAGATTTGGATAGCGATTGAGTAGATCGAGATCAGCGAAATCGTTTTGCCATCCTGCAGATACTGATCTTAAATAATGTATTGGTAAAGAAACATATATCTATCTATCTACTATAAATACGTATGAATTGAAGACAATACAGTCCTAATTCAACTAAGTACTTTTCCATTCTTCTTCACTTACAGATTCAGTTTCATTATGGGTTTTGGACATTTGCAGGTGGAAAATGTTTGTTTGACTGAGAAGTACTTTCTGAATGTCCTCTAAAAATGTTTTATAAAACTATTCAACTGTTCGTTGCGGCAAAGTTTTAGCCAAAATTAGAACATGTTCATTAATGACGTGTACTGGTTAGATTTATCCATTGTAAATAGATCAGAGCAGTGCTTTTCTTTTGGTTTCTGTTACTGAAGTAGCTCCACACTTAATTTAGTCGTGAAGTATCTAATCATTCAAAATAGGTGACAAAACGTTCCATCAATTCAAGAAATTAAATAATTTCAATAGTGTGTTACTAAGTGTTTGAAAACCAACACTAAAACGGCAGCATAAAACTATATGCTTTACCTTTTGTTTCATAAAGCTATGGGACAGCTGTCTTTTAGAACTATTGGACTTCTCTTATTTCATTTTCAGTCCACAATACGCTTTTTGTATTTAACTCAATCTTCGAGGTTACATCACTGACATTATTGGGGGTAAAAAAGGATTGTGAAAATGTCACTTCCATGTCAGCCATGTTCATTGCAAAACCACTAAAACATTTTCAAGAAATGTTGTCCCACAATCTACTCAAAAACGATAGAATACTATGTTTTTGTAAATTTTTGTATTTTGAGTACAAAATTAGTGCAATCTCCTTTACACTGCAGTCAGACTCCATGTACACACTTCAGAGAGGTTTCCTGCATATTTTTACGATCGACCGGTTAAAAGAAAAGATAAAACTGTTGTAGTTCTTAATCGATAAATAAATATCATTTTATTGATTTTGTTGCCTATGTAGGGAAATTGAAGTGCGAATTGGTAAATCCGACTTCAATTAATTACTATAAAGTTTCGCATTAGCGTCTCTGTAATTTCTTAAGCTGATCTAAACTGATATCATTCCTTTTGTCCTTAGTTAGTAGCTTTTAATATAAAGATAAATATTCCGATCACGTTCTCGTTAAATGCTCTAAGTTGACCAATTTGTCGAATTACGAGGAATTTTAAAATAAGTTTAATTGATAAAAGTTCTCCTTTTTTCTTGTTCAGTGTTTTTCACCTTCGAATAATTAACTTTACAATTTACTACATTTCACAGTCATGTCATGACATGATCTCTCGTTCTCACAGAATTGTGAAGGAGAATCTTGGCTGTTGTTGTTGATGTGACTATTACGTCAATCGAACAAGCCTCGTCACACGTTAATCATCCGAAGCTTTTTATAGCTTCACATCGCTTCATTTGGTATTCTTTTCAATTTCGCTGCATTCGAAGTTGATGGATGAAAATGTCACAGGTTTGCAGTTAGCAGCTTTCTAGGTGTCGTTCTGACGTATTATGAATATGACCTGATGACGGGTTCAGAAGAAGAATATGCGAAGTTGAAAATTATCCATTTTCCTGTGAAATGGAAATGTGAAATGTGAAATGGATAATAATACATCGGCGACATAGTCCTTCATCTGTCAATATATAAACGAATTGTCTGGATTTACCCAGCGGATAGACTAACACCCATAACTGATTCCATTGTGTACACAAATGTTACTGAGCACATAGCCATCAGGACCAGTAAGTAGGTGAATCATTTGGTTACAATGAATTGTGATAGTGTCTCTGCCCCAAAGTTCAGGTTCAAATACATCTTGACGATCGAAACAACTCGAAAAAATCTTCAAAAAATATGCTTTTTGCAGTTAATATGAATGAATCCTTTTTTAGCTTTGTGAATGCAGTGTGAAAATTGCAAAGGAAGTTAACCACGCAAATTGTTGCTGCACAGGAGATTAAAATCTTCTAAAAAGGCCACATAATAGACAGTCACCAGCCAAATTTTAATCGGATTGTGAGTTAAACAATTCACTTCCTATATTAGTTGCGAAAGAGAGTTAAAACCTAATTGAGCAGCGGAGAATAAATTCCCGTGTGTAATAATTTATTTTCATTCCAGCAAAATTTGGATAAGTACACAGAAAGAGTAACAGAGGTAAGATGCAGAATTACGGGACATAGCACTCGTATAACAGTATCACCATCAGCAAAACCAATATATTAGCATTTACTATATTTAACTTGTTAAATATCGTGGAAATTGCATACAAACCATTGCTTTTATTACTAATAATATTTATGTGTGGAGGATATACTTAGTAAAGCAATGCCATTTTATTTGGCAGGCCATATTTTTGTGTAGCATCTTTTTTAAATGTGTTGTTTTTAGGCGGATTTAAACGCTCCGATTTGTTGGGCTAAGTTTCAGTCGTTAATTAGGTTTTTCGAGAATAACATCAGTTTTATTTGTAAGGCAAATTAAAAATTCAATATGGGAACAGATTATTCGAGTCAAAAATATTTTATTCATACTCTTTCCGTCAATTCGTGCAAGTCCGTTTTCAAATCTCTTTTATTTCCATCACCATTCACAGGCCCGTAGCCAAGAGAAAATATTAACCGAGGCAGTATAAAATTAATTTGGCCGTCTGAGCGCTGAAGGCGCGAGTGAATTCTAGCGGTTCCGCGGGCATGCATTCCCGGAAATATTTTTGAAATTTTCATCCCTAGAATCGTTGAAAATGCACCAAATTTAGAAAATCAGTACATATATTTCAAATTTTTTTACCGAGGGAAGTACCTCGGTTCGCCTCATGGTAGCTACGGGCCTGATACAGATACAGTCTCTTAAGACTGAAGCTAAAAGCAGTAAATGTAAATCGTTTTTAATCTAAGAAACCTTCTTTAGAGGTCTTCATCTGTATCCTTCAGTAGTGACAAATGGCTAAGATTACATAAGGTTAGCATGAACACTTCCATTCTATCTAGTGCCCAAGGGCCCGGTTGTTCAAAAGATGGTTAAATTTAATCCTGGATTAAGCAACATTCAAAAAGCAATTTCTTCATGTTGGAATATGTTTCTGGGGCTTATAACATACTATGGGGTCTTTCCTTGGAAACCTAATTGTTAAACCCAAAATGGCAGCCGAAACCAGTCTATAAGGTAGTAAATACAAACATGGATTAAGAGTTTAATCCTGGGTTAGTGTTAATCGGCTTTTGAAC
>JANVCJ010020003.1:0-14137 GCA_026413505.1 Epizoanthus ramosus | reverse complement strand
TGCGCGCTATATAAATATTTTACTATTATTATTATGACTATTACTATTATTATTACTATTACTATTATTATTACTATTATTATTATTATTATTATTAAAATTAAACGTCACACATTTTATGGTTGCTATATTTAACATTTAATTTATTCCATGAAAGCGTGTTGGATATGAGCTGATAGATAGCCGACACTTAATTAAGTGGCTATATTCATCTCATAGATTTAACAAGCGGGAGTGGAATAATTGTTTTATTAAATGGCCAAGTTAAATTAATTTTCTATAATATGGATAACATTTGGTGTAATTCAAGTAGATCTACTGTAGAACAAGGGACATTGAAATGTTTCTTCCAATTTAAGAAATAGGCTGATTTGTTTTGAATGCATGCAGCTGTCTTTTCATATAATAAGATACATAAGGTGAGTGTTGTTAGTGAATACCTGGTGCCTATTCTATATTGCCAACGTGGAATTGGTTGTTCTCCTAAGGGGACCTAGCAGAGGTAATAGGGGACCCAGCAGCCCTTAGGGGAGAGGCAATAGTGGGCATAGCAGCCGTTAGGGGAGAGATGATACGGGACATAGCAGAAAGGTAATAGGGGACCTAGCAGCCCTTAGGGGAGAGGTAATAGTGGACATAGCAGCCGTAAGGGGAGAGGTAATAGGGGACCTAGCAGCCCTTAGGGGAGAGGTAATGGGGGACATAGCAGCCCTTAGGGGAGAGGTAATAGTGGACATAGCAGCCCTTAGTGGAGAGATGATAGGGGTCATAGCAGCTCTGGTATATAAGTACATAATATGGGTAATTACATTATTTCAGTTGCAGTGCAAGTCACCATGGTTACCAGTTTGCCTCGGTGTGACGGCAACACCAACTATAGCCCAATTTACAGTATCTGCTGCAATGGAGTAGTGCGTTATAAACCGGCTGCAGAATCTGCTTGCTGCGGTCGCACAGCCTACGACTCAAAATTCTATCACTGCTGCAATGGTGTTGTAACCTGGAAGTCTTCCGCGGCGGAATCGGCCTGCTGTGGCTACATAGCTTACAATCCCAGCTTTTACCTTTGTTGTGGTGGCAGGATCACGTGGAGGCCTAATGAAGGTCGCGACCGAAGTGCATGCTGTGGCTACAGAGCTTACGATCTCAAGTTTTACATTTGTTGTGGTGGCAGGGTCACGTGGAAGCCCAATGAAGGTCGCAACCGAAGCGCGTGCTGTGGTTCACAGGCTTATGACACCAAGTTCTACCAGTGCTGTAGGAGACACGTCATAAGTCGCCGCAGCAGATGTTAATTATGCAAAGCTCGCATTAAGTTTCAGAGCAGAATATTTTAACTAGCAATGCATGATAAAAGGTATTATTAAGGGGTGGAGGGGGGGGGGGGGGAGGGTTGTCCGCTGGCGGCTGAACATTTGAACATTTTTTTATGACGATGGTTGACGGTAGTGAATGTTGGGACTTTCGACAGATGACGGTTAACGCCATTCAATGTTGCGCCATATCATAACAATAATTATAGTGAGAAAAGAATAATAACAAATTGACTAGCTAAGCATAATACACATCAAACAATGTATTATCGTAATGTAAGTCTATATAAAAAGTGTAATTAAAGCAGGTTTTGCGGAGAGACGCGTTTATTCTATATCTCTTGAACACAACTTACATATGACATTCATACAACATCAGCTGGTTCTCGACTGAAAGGTTCTCATTCGATCGGCAGCGCGAGCATCAGGGAAAAAATTGGTACTTTGCTAAATGGTACTTTGCGAAACGGGATTGGATAAATAGATAGAGTAAAGAGAGAAAACTGGTCAAGCACTGCTCGAGCGGAGGAGGAGGAAGAGGAAGAGGAGGAGGAAGAGGAGGAGGAAGAGGAGGAGGATGAGGAGGAGGAAGAGGAAGAGGAGGAGGAAGAGGAGGAGGAAGAGGAGGAGGAGGAGGAGGCGGAGGAGGAAGAGGAGGAAGAGGAGGAGGAAGAGGAGGAGGAAGAGGAGGAGGAGGAGGAGGCGGAGGAGGAAGAGGAGGACAGAGATGGAGAGGATAATATGGAAAAAGTTGTGAATGATTAAGTAGCATTTTCACTGAAGTTTGGGCAGGGTACTACACGGTGCTATCTTCTTCAAATTAGGGGATGACTGTTGACAAAGTAAGATGAAAACCAGTATAAGTGGCTACATATTATTCTTTGCTTGGTAAAAACTAAACAATTAACCAAGTTCACTAGCTTGTACTGTGTGATACTTTTAGCTTGATAGTTTAACAGTAGAATTGGAATTCACAAAGATTGCATGGTAAGGCAAGTTTGGGAATTTTGAAAGTTACTGAAAATTACATGACATAGTGGACTCAGAATTCATGATGTCTGCTTGAAATAACTTTGACTAAAGAGCTTGGGAACTGGATTTGTGTCCACCCCAGTATTTTGGAAAGGCTTAGGCCAATTAATTAGTAGTTCACATGCTGTTCTGACAGTATCGCCAAAATGTTTGCTGGTTCAAGCATGGCATTTAGGCTGGGAAGAACACCATTTCTGTGTAAACACTGCACCCACTCAGCCAGAGTGTAGAACAGGGTCTACACATTCTATGAGGAAATCTCTTCTGAAAGACACGTAATTTATAGTGTCAAACTTTAGTGTACTCACCTTTTCTGATTGCTCCCAAGTGCATCCTGATTCTCGATTTCCGTTAAATCAATTGCTTGTAACAGCTCTATATCACTCACATCACCACACCAGTCAGCACAGGATGTCGTAGATGTATTCAGCCTTAAACGAGTGTTAGTCATAACGTTATCAGTTCTGCTAGGTTCCAACAACCCACCATTGTCTGAAGCCTGTCTGTTTTGTGCACCATTTCCTTGGCCATTTGCAGTATGAGATATTCCTGTGCATGGTGCAATTGAAGAGGATTCAGCAGATACTTTACGTCCTAATACTGCTGATGATTTCACAAAATCTTTCGATGTTGAAGCGGTACTTTGTCCAACCCGTAGTGGAAAATTCTGATAAGCTCTGCTGATCGGTATAGTACAAGCTTTAGCTTGTTCTTTATGATTTGGTGAAAGAGATTTTGGAAATGTACTTCCAGATGTAGTTTGCTTTATGCATTTAGGAAGTACCTCTTCTTCTGACATACTTTCATCCAAAATTCGTCTTCTTTTGAATATCCTCACAGGTCGTTGAATCTGGCTTGCGTCAAATGACGTTTCTGCATTGTGTGGATTCTGACTTTCTGTTTCCGAGTGATGTTCACTGAAATGACTGTCATCCACTGTCTCGTTTTCACTCCCTTCTCTTTCTTCAGCATCATTCTCAAAATCACTCTCCCTTGTAAATGTCTCCTCAGCTTCAGATGCAGAGTCACTTTCATCTCTAGCTTTCCTTTTCTGATGATTAAACACCATTTTGTATCGATTCCTCTGTTTGTGAAAAGCTGGCGTGTGGAAGTTTAAAGCCCCACATAAAGGGCTGAACAGTGACTGTCGATAGATGGCTTGCATGTCGGCTGGTGATCTTGCCTGTTGAGAGACAAGTTGTGTAGCCCGAGCCTCCTGTGTGGCATCATCAATGAAACTATCCTCTTCAAGCTCACTGTCATCTGTTTCATCTGATGAGAACTGGCCTATTTCACTCCCTGAAAGCTCTGCTTCATTATCAAAGAAGCCATTCATATTACGATTCTTGTGCTTGCTTTTTGCCTATGATAAAAACAAGAATTATAAGAGTCATTAAGAGAAAAAACTGGTGGATAAAAGAGATAACGACGGAGATGGAGAGAGATAGAGTGTGAGAGAGAGAAAAAAAGAAAGAAAGAGAGAGAGAGAGAGAGAGAGAGAGAGAGAGAGGTAGATAGATAGATAGACAGACAGTCAGACAGATAGATAGACAGACAGTCAGACAGACAGATAGATAGATAGATTGCAAAAGTAATGGACATCTATGTTCCAAGGGGAGCGATTGGACACTAACCTTCTGTTCAGAATGAATCCCTATACTTCTCTTGACATTATTTCCACTGTCAGCTGCTTTGGAGGACGTCCTTATTCCGGGAACTATAGATAAAAATAATAGTTCTTCAGCCTACCGAATAAAGAATAGAAGGAGGAAAAGGATAAGGAAAACGATGTAAGGTGATAAAGAAAGGAAACAAGTGGTGGAAGGAAGGAAGAAAGCAAGAAAGTGAAATATAAAATGAATTACAAAAGCATGAGAGATATTTTTACGTCTGCCTTGTATGTTTCCACAATGTCGAACTGAGAGAGATCGATAATTAGAAAGTATACTGGACCATATAATTATAGTGTCAGCTAGCAGCTCCTTGAACCCTTTCAGCTCGATCTCTCAAGAATTGCAATAGAATTATAATAAACATTTGAACATTCCGGGTCCCGAGTGGCATTTTTCCATATGTTATGTGCGTGCGTGGTATATCCATGTTTTACATTAAACATGGTTTTCTAGGTTTCCTAAACATTGTCTCATTCTGATTTTTTGCTATTCACATGATAAATAGAACATCACAGGGTTTGCTCAAAGATATGCATTTTATCTTCTTGTGGCAAGAACTGCAAGAACAACAACTCGGCACTCGTTCGCTATGCTCACTGAAATATTGTTTTTGTCACTCAAAGATAAAATCCAAATCTTCTGGCTACCATGTAACATCCTCAGTATACACATGTATTGAACATTAACAAATCCTACAAGGTGGCAAGACGAGAGAACTAAATACGAAGTCGCGATCTGTTCTCTCATTCAAAATAACATGTATTTAATAACACAATAAGGATTTTAACAACAACGTGGTTAACAACGTTGATGAGGATGGCAAGGAACAAGAGGTTAATTACAGTATACGATAAACTACATGTGAGAATGTACAAAGCTGACAACCTCTCTACCGTCATCTTAAGAATGCAACGTGAAAAGCCTAAGTTAAATATTTGTTGACAACGTGAACTCCAAAATATAAACGGACCCATTATTAGTTTCTATAATTCGCACTCCTTCACACACAAAAATAAAATGAATGATACAAAAAAGAAAAAAGAAAAGAAGAAAAAAGGAAAGAAGACAAAAAAGGGAAAAGATAAAGGAAGAATGAGGAAAGTCAAGTGACGTTAGCAGCTGTCGCCGTTGTCATCTTAACAGCTTAGAGTCTCTAATCAAACGATTCATAAAACTAACCTTTTCTGTTCAACTCAAACTCATCTTCACTATCCGAGTCAACGACCACCCTCCTAGCACGCACTCGTGTGTGAGCGACTCTTTTTCCATTTATTTCTCCAGCTATGGGTGAACTGGGGCTTGACAGTTCATTTCTCCTCCTCTTGTTTGATCGACGTGCAGCTGGCTGAATAGGAGACTCTTCTTCCTCACTTTCGGACCCTTCACTCTCCATTACAGTTACTACATTGCCACCCTTCATTCTTAGTTTTGTCGATTTGGACGTTGTATCACTGTTGGACTCACGTGGTGATGTACGTGTAGAAACAAGCGCGCTCTGGATAGCGATTTCAACATGACGTCCATCAGTCATTATTTCATCTTCGCCACAAACATCGGAACTAACCACTGCTTTCTTTCTCGAACCCAATACTAAGCTTTTATCAGAAGTTTCTAGGTCAACAGTACATGATTTGGAAGTTGTCTTCAGGCTTAGCCTAGAACGCTTAGATTCTGGTGAAGAAACATTATCACTATTCAGATAAGGGGTTGGTTTCATTTTGGGCAATGGTTTCGAATTCATAGCAGGCCTAAACTTGTTACTAGTGTTCTTTAACGGATTGGCTCGAGTCTCTTTCTGTTCAACTGTACGTTTATGGGATACAGCTATATCAACTGAGTGCACTCTATTTGTAGATTTAGGCACAGAGAATTGGTACCTAGCAGCACCAGAGCTGCTGTTTTCTGTTGAGATCATTTGTGTGCTTTCACCCTTGGAACAGATTCCTTCACTGTGAGTGTGTTGGGGCACCGCAGATGTATCAGAATTGCAAGAGAAGGTTGTTCCACCAATTGTCGTGATTCCTTCTGATGCTTCTCGTCCAGCAGAAATGAGATTATTCTTGACACTACTATTGTTTTGTTCTCTTGGGACATGTTTGAAGGCATTCAACCTGGAGACTGATTTTGGTATACCACCCAATAGAGAATTTGGCTGCTCAGGTGATGGGCTAGTATCTTTTACTGACATTGTGGACTTTTTAACCGTTTGTGTAGATGATGTAGATGAAGCATTCAATCGACATGCTGTGGATGCTGTTTTCTCTTCCACACCCAACGCAGCCATGCCATAGGATTCAGTGATTGGTTCAGCTACTTCGTAATTGATTGCCTGTTTTTCAAGGCATTCTGGTGCACTGTCATTCACATTTTGACACAGATTAACTCTCGGGATATGTGCATTTATTCTGGTCCTCAGACTTGGCATTGGTGCACTGCTGTCAACATCTTGAGATTCACAATCCTGAGAATCTGAGTTCCCAGATACAGCTGGTGGGGAGGAAACACAGGGAACCTCGCTGTTTATGAATAGCTCCTCATCGGTGATACCCATAAGGAATGAGTCTCCAAATGCACTGTCACAGAAAGGATCTCCAATGTCAACATTTTCATCAACTACTTCAGCATTGCTGTCAGGTGTGGCACAGATAACACCAGCACCAAATGTAGCAAAACTTGGTTTAGCTCCATTTAGGGCAAAATAACTCTTGCTAGAACTATGTTCTTTGCTTGTTGTCTTAGAGTGGGTTTCATCATTACTGTCTCCTCCACAAGTACAATCTGCATTTCTTTCAGATGATTCTGTTGTGACACTTTCAAGAAATTCTTTCCTTGGACTTCTCCTTGTAGTATCGTTTATTTCGAGAGGAATTTCTGCATTATTATGAAAGCCATCCCAGACAAAATCATTCATATCAAAGTCTGCATCATTCTCCGAGACGTTTTCAACTTGCTCTTCAGTTGTGCTATTTCTCCTGCACTCTGTATTTCCAGCGGAGTTTACCTTACTGTTACTAGCTATACCAGTCTCACTTTCAAAGCCATCCAGACTAGTATCCAAGGAAAGTGAACTTATGTTTGCCAGGGACTCTAAGGAAGGCGGTGTTGGAATGACCCCACTTACTGTCAACGGGAACTTACTTTTGTGAGCCACCGTAAGGAAGGTTTTCTTTGGAGTCAATGTTGGAAGAAGATTGGCAAAGTCATCATCTACAATTCTGTCTCCATCTCCAATGACTCCTTCACCCACGATGCCATCGCTAGGTAACCCAACTGATTCCACTGAACACACTCTGAGGGTTGGATCGAGGTAATCATTACTGCCATCGATTTGAGCTTCTTGGGGAACAGTGGCATTTGGCTTATCATTTTTAGCTTGGGGTTTGTCAAATACAGATGTGCTATGTATGCCAATGTCAAAATCATCATCATTGTCGTCATCATTAAATAGCTCATGAAAGTTTAAATTGACTCTTTCACGAGTTTCACTTGATTTCCTCTTGGAATCCTTGGAGTGCTGTTTCCGTTTTGTGTTCACATTTTTGTTTCCATCAGAATCACCAGAGGTGTTTGCATGGCCCTTGAAATTATTCTGTACTTCTGAAACACTTTCATCTGACTCAAACGAAAGTTTCTTTCCTTTCTTCCTAGACTTCTTAGTCAATTTGTCATCTTTCTGATAATGACAGTCTTGCTCAATTTCTACATCCAAACTCCCTCTTTCACTGCCAGGTCTCAGAATGTCGGCCTCATTAAGGAATGACATCATTTCCACATCATAAGTTTCACCATCATTAACATCACCTCCACCATTTTGTAATTCGATGAACTCTAGCAATTCGACCAAGTGGTGTGTCTGGCGTGAGTGTGTGACTGTTCCTATCACTGATGGAACTGTTTGCCACTGCATCCATTCATTCAGAGATAACTGTTTTGGTTTCTAAAGGGGAAAATAGACAATCCATATATAATACAATTCTAAAATCTACAATGTTTAGAGTGTGTAACTATCAATTAATTTCACCACTGATGTAAAAGATATCACTTCGTGCATAACTGCCATCTGTATAACTCACATAGAATAGAACGTAATCTCAAAGAGGTTAACTCGGACCTACAAGGGTTATACCCATTAGACGAGTGGAGAGAAAAAAACTACCCACAATACAATACTCACAATATACACCAAGGTAAAAGGTAAAGGTAAAGGTAAAGGTAAAGGTAAAGTTACTTTTATTGAACGTCGGTAGTTCCGTCAGCTGTGAAAGCTGGTATCAATGGAAGCCGACGGTGCGCACTTCCTTCCAATATGTTGGAAACACGATTGCCACTTGGGGAAGTTCGTTTTCTTCTTTCACATGTTTCTCTTACTTGTATCTGGTTAGCTACTGCCATGTCAAACATTATTTCGGTTTTCATTTTACAGAAAATCTCCCAAGACACACCTTTTTAAATTAACCTATTTTTAACATATATCATTAATTTTTATCATATTTAAATTATAAATTTCAATTATGAACCCTGTATTATGTTACTTATGATTATGTTAAGCGCCTAGAACACATGGAATAGATGCTCTATAAAGTATCTCTATTATTATGATAATTATTAAAAGGTGCTTAATCATGAGAAATAAGCGTAATAGCTATTCAATTCCTGGCAACATATAAAAAGAGAGGAATCTGAAACTAATATTTCAGAATTGATCCCCTCCGTTTCTCCAGCTGCCCACCTCTTCTTGATATCCTTCTCTTCACCTTTTCACCCACATTCCACCCTGTCTTCCTTTCTTCTACTTCCCAATATTCATTGTCTTTCCATTCCCTTTTACCCATGTTACATCTACCACACCATGGCCTCTACTCCTACAATATGGTTTACAAAGCATCAAATCTAGATAAAAAATTACATACATGGTCTGTATCAGATAAGGACCGCCGTGATTTTGTCCTTAGCGCCACCTGCGGTGTCAGCCCTGCTTCGTGGTCAGGTAACTTGAAATGCTCTTGCCAGTAAACAAGCTCCTCGTATGTCAACAGCCCATCCGATTTCTTGGATATTCCTGGTTTTGCAAGGAAGCCCTGGATATTGCTGCCTTCAGATTTCCTTTTCTTGCTGCCACTGGTATAGATTGGATTGAAACAGAAGAAGACAAAAGACTCAAACTATTTCGAAACCCTCAATTTATATCACCTAAGTCAATTAGCAATTGGTGATTTTAGTTGGTAGTGGTACTTCACTTCTTCTTGTCAGTATACCTTAATGTCTGTCATGTAATTTATAATGCAAATGTACACTGAACCCATTTTACAGCAATGTGCATAATGTTTCTCAGTGATATTTCTCGATACATTCTTGTCAACAAATATCCAGTTGAAGCCATGTCTAACTTCCCATAAAGTTGTCAGGATCCCCTTCTTCTGTTTATTTTAAATAATCGGAATTTATATATTGCGCTGCACTTGTTACCGTTAAATCATTTGTGAGTCTTTATGACTCTTTAATTTCTGATTAGTGAAACAATGATTGGGATTCAAGCGAACCTTGACAAGATTTTGATAGGACTCGTTGGAACATCAGTGTGTCTCGAGCAGTCTAGTAAAATATTCTGACATCTCTTCAAGTCTCGTCTGGGTTGCATTCCTTTGTTCTGTGTCAAACAGTGTTTAAAAAACTGTCATAAAACTCTACTGTATGGAACGATAACACACACAGCGCTGTAAGTGCCGTATTGTGTCAAAAATGTATCAATAGCAGTTAAACACTAAACATAATCTTGACTTTTTGAATTTTTCATCCAGATGTAACAAGTCTATTAAGTTTTCCATGTTTTAAAATTTCTACAACGTTCTAGAACTACCACAAAAAACACGATTTTTTCAGGACTTTCTCAGTACTGTGAATTGGTAAAACAGTATCCTCCAATATTTGTGACTCAGGGCTGAAAAAATGCTAAATAAATAGAATTGATCATATCAGTTGTTAGCGTTAAAACGTTTTGTATGTTAAAACCTCTAATATGAATGATCGCAACTTGAGACTTCTGTTGTTGTATTGAGGAGCTGTGGAATCTCTCTCTCTTTTGAATAGGGCGCTCACGACAGGACGTAAGTGCAAAAAATACTAAAACAAACAAACCTTGGAACTACAAACTTGTGAACTGTCATCTCCATTTTGTGAACAGTGGGTGTCAGATGTCGAGGGATCATCCGAGCATTGTCTTCGTAAAGATCAAACGACTTGGCACTTTCAGTGACAGCCTTATGAATGGATTTCTTGCTACTTTGGCTCTTTTTGTATATCTAAAAATGTAATGAAGATATTATTTATTACAAAAATATTTTCGTAAAGAGTAAAACATTTATTTATTTGTTTATTTATTTACTTACTTACAAGTCAAAGTATAAAAAAATTGATCCGATATGAATACTCAAAACTTCATTGCAGAAATGATTTAGAACTATTAGTATATTCACTGTAGTAATACAACTATTATCATCGATAGTGGACTAATTGTATCCTAAGGATATTGGTAACTTTCAAAATTCCATGACTTTCCATGACATTTTTTTAAAAATCCATTAGCTGAAAATTCTGAACATGGATCATGAAGAGAGTCTACCATGAATCAAGAACACAATTCTAGTTTGTTCAAACAAATATCTGATTTCCATGACTTTTCATGATTGATTTTGATTTCCACTCCTGGATATCCAAGACCACTACGAACCCTGACAAAAGCGTAAAAAGGTTGTCCATATAAGGGCGTTGTTCTAAATTGATTAGCATTTACTATTACCTGCTCTTCCTTTCCTTCAGTAACCAGTATCACAATCCTACCATCTCTTTTCCTCCCAGTCCTACCCATCCTTTGAATGAGCCTTATGGGGGAGGCGTGGGCGTCAAAACACACAATCAAATCAACATCTCCTATGTCTAGACCCTCCTCTCCAACACAAGTTGATACCAATGTATTGTAGCCTCCCTGTCGGAATCGCTGGAGAACCTATATCACAGAAGATACATATACAATTATTAAATACAACCCTGTAGTTTTTTTATAATAATGAGAAAAATTGTCAAATATTCTACCAAGTTCAGTGCTTTATAAGAAACTCGTATTGCTTTGCCAACTGATAGCTCCAACCACATAAACTATTTTCGTTTAATTTTCAATGCACGTATTTACCCATGCACTTCACTTGCACTGTAATTTAACTTTCAGCACTTAATATTTTTTTGTAACATGCGTGAGCTCTTAGATGAGCATTGTTGCTCTCGAGCAAATGCTCCAACAAATATGTTTAAATAAAAAACGTCAGAAGATCGTCATTGTACAATGTACATTTCAAAACTACAGACGAGACGTTCAAAAATTTGAAATGAATCTTCAACAATCTAGATCATCATTCGAGGACCCCTTTGAAAACCAAGTTTTGTGAATAGGGCTTCCTCATGAAATATTAGTAATAAATAAATCTGATGCACGGAAAAATTAAAAAGCTCTTATAAATTCGTAGACAACTCAACTCAACATTTATTCATCTCTTAATTTTGATATTTTGAGTAGTGTAGAACTCAAAGAAGTGACCTTTTTTGACGACAGCAAATTCATTCAACCCGGTTATTCACCTGTCGTCTTGAAAATGTTGAATTACATGTAAGTTTTGAAGATTTACTGAAATATTAGCCAAGATACTAAAAACTACAAATTTAAATTATTTTTTGAATACGATTCTCTCGTCAGTTCTGGTTGACTGTAAGTTGCACTAAGGCAGTGTACACTTTTCCACTACACATCATCTCATATATATCTAACATTTCTTATTTATGGTTCCAATAAGTAAATTGTTAATTATCCCAAGACAATGGAAACCCACCTCTAACTGTTCCTTTTGCTTGAGTCCCCGCGTGCTTTTCCCTGATGTCTGCTGCCCAATAAAACTCATCACTCTCACAAGTGGTTTGTGTCTTGATAGGATGGATGTAATCTCATTGACGCTGTCACGATACTGTGAAAATATCATTACCCTGGTCTTCAGTGCACCACCCTTGTTAGTACATGGCTCATGGCTTGAGAACTTTTCAAAGTGTTCGACAACAACTTCTTCAAGTTTCAATAGTTTAGGATGGCTCTTGAAAGCAGGGTTAATTCTGTGGATGTTTCGACGTCTTGGAGACACAACTTGTGAAAACAAAGAACTTCCATGGCCATGCTCCTCCTCTTCCAAAGAGCCATCAATCTGCTCTCTAAGACCACTCATCAGTTCCACAAAGTCGTGATGTTTCATGATTTCAGACTTTGCCCGTGCAATCCCCTTTGTGCCGTCGATTATCCCCTTGATGAAATTATAGAAGGACAGAATGCCGTGCTGCAACAATAGCTCATAAGCATGATACAGGCTGATGCACATGGCAAAGTCTCCCAGTATGGCACCAATATGGTTCCTGGGCTGGAATAATGAATATTAACACAAATCATTGCCTCAACATGTCACTGAAAATGTTGGAAATTCCTGTTACATAAATGAATAGTGTCTTACCCCAACATCTCCCTCCATCCTCTTCTTGAATTGTTCCCTGGCACTCAGCAACATAAACTTGGAAATCCGTTGGGGATCTTTCTGCCAAATGGCTCTGCTACTGAACAGCCGGTCAACTATCACTTCAAGAACCTGAAAAAGTGTAATGTCCAGTGGTTGTTAGCCCCACTTCCACCACTCTCACAAACTAATGAACGAAATAGAAAAGAAAAAAGATAGAGAAACTTATTCGATGAATGGATGCTTGCAAATGTTGAATAACTCATCTAATGATTAGCTGTGTTTTTCTAAAAATTGATAGTAGCATTTACTGTAAATATTTTAGAAGGAGCATCATTTTTTTCAAATGCCTACACAAAAGATGACAATTTATTGTACATGTACTATAATTCTACAATTTCACACTAACTTTCACAATACTGGGGTACGAGTTCTATAAAATGTCAGTAGATTGGCTATGGGATAAAGGATTTATCAGTTGGAAGGATTAAGTTTATTTTATTTTAAAATCATCTGGATACTCCTGGGTTACCAGGTGAAAAGGATTGAAAAGGCATTTGTATTGTTAGTGTTGTCCGTGTTGTTCATTGTTAACATTGACATTTGATTCATTATCTTAAGTCAAATAAAGTTGTTAAAAGAAAAATATATCAGGGCAAAACTGGCCACGGTGTACGTTTACCTATTACCCGTGGACATCATGATGGACTCCTGAAACTACTGACAATTGTCTTTTGAAGCATACTATTTATGAAATTGTTATTTAGTTTTTAGTACTTAATTTCAAAGCTTAAAAACTATGCCAAGTACTGCAAAACATAAACACAAACCTTGAGATAAGCATTTTTCACTCTAACAATATCATCTCCCAAAGGGACGACATATTTATCAACCTTCCTGGTGTGAGTGTAAGGCTGAATATCGTGTGACTCTTCCGATCTCAGTTCCACATGCGATATCAACAGGTTGGAAATCACTTGCTGTACTGCCTGCAATGAATGAAGAAATTGATCGGTTACTAGTTGATATGGCATGTGTTGAAAAGGTGAGAGGGAATCAAGGGGTTTAGAAGTGTTATGGTTCAAGGGGGGCTGGGAACACGGTGAGAGGGAGGCTGGGAAAATGGTGAGGGGGGCTGGGAACATGTTGAGAGGGAGGCTGGGAACACGGTGAGAGGGGGCTGGGAACATGGTGAGAGTGGGGCTGGGAACATGGCGAGAGGGAGACTGGAAACATGGTGAGAGGGAGGCTGGGAATGTGGTGAGAGGGGACTGGGAACATGGTGAGAGGGGGCCGGGAACATGGTGAGTGGGGGGCTGGGAAAATGGTGAGGGAGGCTGGGAATATGGTGAGAGGGGGGCTGGGAAAATGGTGAGAGGGAGGCTGGGAACATGGTGAGAGGTGGCTGGGAACATGGTGAGAGGGGGGCTGGGAACATGGTGAGAGGAAGGCTGGGAATATGGTGAGAGGGGGGGCTGGAAAAATGGTGAGAGGGAGGCTGGGAAGATGGTGAGTGGGGGGCTGGGAATATGGTGAGAGGGAGGCTGGGAAAATGGTGAGAGGGGGGCTGGGAACATGA
>JANVCJ010020002.1:0-22671 GCA_026413505.1 Epizoanthus ramosus | reverse complement strand
AGTGCCGAGCTTTTACCTGAAGGCTGGCTGACTATGTTTATATTATCAACAAAACTCTCGAGCGGGAAGACGGTTCATTGACAATCGGCGATCGGTCGATCTGCAACCGGTATCTATCGATATCATACTGGCTCCGAACTCCACAGCTGAACTGAACCAAATCGATCGTACGTATAAGACAGGTCTTTAAAACGTTCCTCACCCTGACGAATACTTCCACAAGCGAATAAACTTTCATTCAGTTTCCCGGGAGGGAGTCAATCGGAGCACCCCACTCTATTTTCAAAGTATTTAACCAATTGACATGAACCTCGGTATGTATAATTAGTGTTCAATATTCTTCCGATTAAGTATAGTCATGTAGCACCTTATCGGTTTCCATGGCAACCGTAGCATAGCAAAAAATTCAAAATGGCGGCCAAGTTTCGAAGTTTCGGAATTTATTTATTTTCTTCATTTTTCTAAAACAACTTAAATAATATTAGACAAAAGTAATTAAGTTCCAGTCATTTTTTCTAGCCATGCACAAATTTTAACTGCAAAGAGTGAGTTTCGTGACTTCCTGTGATCACATCATCAGCTATGACGTCACCTAATTAGGCTCAAAAGATGTGTTAATTATCTAAGAACATTAGTTGTGAGGAAGCTCTTGGCAATCGGTAAAATGGCACGTTCTTAAGTTCTAGGGTTAACAAAAACACAAATCTCCCAAAGCTGTGGCAAAATTTGACCAAAAACATGAACAAGTTTGAATAAAATCCCGAAATAAAACACTCGACAAATGCAGATCTTCACCTCTCACTGCGTCGACCGTCGAACGCCTCACCTCATGGAATATATAATTAGCTTTGTCAAGTCGACAGTTGATTGGTCGGTTTTTTCCGTGGATTTCCGTATGGTACAAACTTGTACGAACTCTTGTTTGAACGATCCATTATCGAATATTAACAAACAACACGATGACATAGTGTCCATCTGCTTTAGAGCATGCGCAGTGGACACAAAAACTAACAGCGCAGCATGCATGTGCCCTGAAGTTTCCGGAAATCCACGCAAATTAAAATATTGGAAACGTTTTCTCGATATTAGATAGAACGAACATATATATACCAAATCCAAGAAAGGTTGACGAGTTTGAAATTATAAAATGTAAAATATATGACCACGGAGTATTGTAACTGGGAAGCCGTTCTTGAAGGTACTGTGTATGCACCTTGCATTAATTTATTAATTTCTTCTTAGTTTCTTCATTTATCGAAATGTCTACATATTCTGTATAGGTAAATAAGCCAGGTCCAGGCCCTTGGTCAACCCTTCTTCAATCAGGTGTGTATAATTAAAGCAACAAGATAGTGTCACTTGATTTTTCATAATAAATTCTCCTCAATATCTTCATTCGCAGGTACAGCCTTTGTTCATGTTATATATAATAACTAATAATCTTTATTTCAAACATCAAGATAATAAAACTATATAATCAATATTTATAATTTAAAATTTAAAAATATTTTCAAAATATAGGGACTATTTACAATGACATTTGCTGTTAAAAAATAATCACAACTGGAAATAGCAGATAAACTAAGAACATAACCTGATATGGGAGCTTCCATATCAAAGCCATCACAGTAGTTCACTAGAACAAATACGCGGCAAACTGCATAATAATAATAATAATAATAATAATAATAATAATAATAAAGAATTAAAAATGAGGATCACCGAACTCCTTTTTGTGTAAAAATGTTAAGATCAGGGTGCACTTAAGCCCCTACAGGGTTGCTATGGAAACGATAATTACAGTAACTGAATAAGGTCCGGCAATTGTTGGTACGTTGAAGAGTTACTCCTGACAGCATTGCAGTATCAACTGATAGTCCATCGCCAAAAGTTAAAATTAAAATTAAGCGTAAGCTCCTTAGATGAGCACTTTTGCTCTCGAGCAAACGTTCCACCAAATATGTTTTAAAAATAAGAAAACAAGAAAAAAAAGGAAAACAGGTGGGAGTTTCCATATCAAAGCCATCACAGTAGTTCACTAGAACAAATACGCGGCAAACTGCAATTCAGTAACTGAACGAACTTCTTTGTTTCTACTAAGAGTTGGATCCTCGCTTTGAATGATCATAACCAGCGCACGGCCGTACAATAAGCCAGTTTCCCCCACAATCATGCGCAGTACGTAGAAGCGGTTGTTTGGCGGGCCACACGTCCTGTAAACATGGCGGATTGTATGACTATGAATGAGTAGGGATATTTTTTGACAATATAATCGAATTATATCAATTATAATACATTTTTTAAAACAATATCTCCACTCATTCATACAATCCACCATGTTTACAGGACGTGTGGCCCGCCAAACAATCGAAAACAAACCACTTCTACGTACTGCGCATGATTGTGAAACTGGCTTATAACTAGAAGCCATAACTAGTCCAGCAAGGCTCGTTAAATACAACTTTTTAAAATACCTACCCTCATCAGGGACAAGTTTGCAAAAATACCGAAATACCGAAATATTGGACGCTATTAAATGTTTTATGAAATGAGCCTTGCTGGATCCTGGAGATGCTGCTTTCTAGTTTTAAAACTTCACTATAACTATAACAACCGAGCTATATAAAATAAGGTTATCTCAGTTCCATTTTGGTTTGACTTTTTATTTGTCAGTCAAAATAACAACTACTTTGCTTTACTTAGTGATATTCTGACCCCTAAACACGGTTATTATGACTAAAATACCAAGTTATCTAGTTATTTGGCCAACTGCTATTGATTGATTTGAAAAAACAAATTTCTCTTTCACCTTCAGTTTTAACAGTGTTATCAGCACGATAAGACTATACGGATGTTAACAGGTGTTTCTGCATTGACAAGTATGTCAGAAAACCTCCAAATATTATTGTGGTTTATCAACTAAATTTCAGATGAAGTATCTTTGTCGTTTTTGTCGGTGGACGTCAATCACAAGAGCGTCGCAGTTGAAGCAATGTTTAGATTTTAAAAATTACAGAGTATCTGTCACATCATTCCGCGCCAGTTAAGATATTTTAAATAATTCTAAGGTCAAATACAGATTAAAAATATATATGCCTTTAATCTGTACTTAAAAAAAATTAAATGAAAGTTGAACTTGCTTCGGTATTATCATTCTGATTAATATTTCACTTCTGTGAGAAACATGCATGGGGAAATACCACCCAGCAAGTGGCTCAGTACCAGGCCCATCATTTCATTATCCTCGATCTTGGACAACCAGATCCTGGAAGAAAGTCCAGGATCTGGGAGGGGAGATACGGGAGGACAGAGGACAGTAGAGATAGAAGCCGCAACTAATTAAACCACGCCGCATACTTCCCGTTCCCCCCCCCGCCCCCCCGTCGCGTCACCTTCGCCGTTAGCGCCCCAAATTGGAAAATTGCTTTGTTTCTCATTGGTCAATTTACATGTAAGTCCGTACCTTGCGGCATGGACTCATGTTACTGGCCAAGCAAGTGTAATCAAGGTTGTTTTATTGTGCACTGTTATCCTCGCTGGTCCTCGCTGCTCGGTCAGTTCATACCGTACGCTGTAAGTGAGATCGATTCCTCGTGTTTCATGGCCAACGTGGTTCCCACTTGGGTTATATAATATTGATAAATAATAATCGTCTACACGCTTTTTTATTTTATGAGAACAACTTTATAAGAAAAATGAGGCTCAGAAAATTTAAGAACAATTTAAGACCAATCGGAGGCTGGGAAGACTTGGAGCTATAACAATAATATTTACCTTTTGCAGCGATAATTTGAGGCTGATGAAATGCCCAGAATATTAAGAACCTCAGCTAAAAATATCTGGTTTATATAAAAAAAAGCGTGTAATGGAAAGTCGATCTGTAAGTGTAATTTAACACGGTATTCGGACCTCGCACTCGGCTATAGTAATAGAGGTACATATATATTTCCCTTAGGAAGTTCATGTGCAGCCCGCACCTACATATCACATGTCTAAATCCAGCCCTTTCAGAAAATGACTTGCTGTCATGTACATGAAAGAAAAAAAACTATTTTAAAAGGATTGGCGCCAACATGCTTTATCCAATTAGCAATATTTGTTTTAAAAAGTACAAACATTAGTCACGATAAATGGGACACTCTTATTTATTAGCCGACAGTCGCCATGATGCGGAAATCGCGTCGTTGCGGAAATATATACCGACCTAAACTTGGCAGTTCGTTTGAATACTAGATAATTATATCAGTGAGAATGCAAGAATCATCCATATTTGGCATATTTGATACTAACTATTTAAAAAATGCATTGGCCAACGTTTTAGGGCCCTCTTATTTCTCGGCAGATGCTACAGGGAAATCACGAGAAATTATTGTTTAAATACTGAATTTTACAGCTATATAATTATAGACCAGTGACCCAGATGTACACTACACCATAGATTCTTGTATATTTGTTCAAAATTGTCCAAAATAGTGAACGTTCAACTACGGTTCAAAGTATATTTCATGCTGAGCTTTCTTTTTCTCCTTTCAACCGAATGAAGCTGAGCACACGACGACTTCCCAAGGGAGTATTTTTTGAAAAAAAACTTGCAAAACACTCGAACTCCTTATACGAACTCCTGTGAAGTTGAACAGAAGTGACTTTGTCCATGGTGATACCGAGCGAGACGTAATATGCATTGTTAGATTTCTCTATTGTGATTGGCTCAATTGAATAAATAAACCACACTTAACACTTTGATTGACAGGTAAGCCAACTGAAAGAGACGCCGAGTGCTCGAGCTCGGGACGAGAATTGAGGCGTAGAATGGCTGCTTTACAGCACTATCAGAGAACTTTGCTGGAAAATCGGGACTCTTTGCTCACCGAAGTGCGTACAGATCAAGTTGTCCCGTTGTTGTTTGTGAGTCATGTCCTTACTCAGAAGGAAATTGATAATATTGACATCGGAAGGACGTGGAATGAGCGAGCCGAAAGTCTTCTCGATGTGCTGCATTACAAGGGCGAACGGGGTTTTAGAGAGTTCTGCAATGCTCTGGAAGACACCTATCCCCACCTTGCAACTAAATTGAAAGCTAGCAGTCCACAGGTTGAGGTGGCAGGTTAGTGCAGTGAGGTGCTATCTTGCTAGTAACTACGTGAATGTTTGGATTTCGTGGTTTGCTTGAGACGTGTGCGTAAATTGAGCACAGCACTCGATACCGCATGAATTCCACTTCCGAAGTTGTTTCAACCAATTTCGCACATTTTCTTGCAAACAATCCAATTTTATTGTTTACGATGTTCTATTATACTCACGAAGTCTCTTCTGACGACTTTTGCACATTAAATATTGTTGTTATGCACATTTTTGTTGATTTATACGAGTATTTATATTAGCTGCATGGCGTCGCGTCTTATTGGCTGCTGCTTGACATTTGGAAAGCATTTTAGCATCGATAATAGCGAAATTCAAATGAGATCGCAGCGGCAAGCGTCCTCTCACACACCCTATCCATACTATTTCTGCAGAAAGTGACTCCAGACAAAGTTTTTCGGGGGAGAAACATATTTACAGCGTACCACACAAAGAAAAAGCTAGGCCGGTTGAGCGCTTTGTTGGAGAATTCGAGAGACGCGAGGAGCGGGAATCGGACGCTGGGTCAACGTCGCGTTCGCAACGAGAAACAGAAGAAATGCGAGGCGACCAAATAAATTACGGCTCCGATAGGAAACCACGTCGGGATTCACGAGAAAACATGCATCGATTCCATGATGGGGGAAGATTTGACGATAGCAGACATTTTGGAGCAAATTTAAGTCACGTTGAACATGATCGCTCTTCGCAAGGATCCAGTGAGAGGGGTTTCCGAAGGTCGGCAACGGACTTGGATATACAAGTAAGTCATCTGAAGCGAATCCAACTGACATACTAAAACAACATTGTAGTAATCAGTTTTAGGTGCAGGGATTTATCCCCTTGTCCGAGTGTCATGATTTGCTTTGAATGAAAACAGCATATTACACTCCTGTTTACTGCAAGTTGTTGTCTCGCAGTGGCTTTCTAGGGAGTTTGGAGAAATTCGATCGCTTCCTTCGAACTAGCTAGATAAGGAAATATTTTCCACGCTCATTTTGGCACTTGGAATTTGTAGCATGCATTCGCGTGTTTACGAGTGAGTACAGTGGACGGTTTGACAGTTTGCTAAAGTTACTGTTCCTGAACTTAAAAACTCAGTTGGTTATTACGGCTTGCAGAAATTAATTACTTTTTATTAGGCACATTCCGGAGTTTTATCGAATGTGGTTTGTGATCGAACTCGTGGTCAAGACATTTCAAATATATATATATATAGTTGCGCAACAGGAGAAAACTTGTATTCGTTTACGTTTGGGAATTTTGAAAGAAAGCTTCATAATTGTTTAGAGGATTGGATTTCAAAGCAAATTGCAACAAAAAATCTACCGATGACCTTTATGTTGGAGAAGCTTACCCAAACTGACATCTGTTCGCAACTAATCTAAAACATTGGCAACACTTCTTACACAATCTCACCGCCATCTTTGTTTTGGAGTTCTAGTCATGTCGTGCATGGTGTAAGGCGCGATTAGCGGGCTATATACGAAAAAGATTCGCTTAAGGTGTATCAGAGAGCGTAAATGTGTTTTGATAAGGAAATTAGTGGTTTAAGGTATCTGGGAGACGTGAGAATGGCAGCTCCAACCTTTTTGTATCCTAATTTTTAGACAACTTTTACGACACGTAGTCGATGAAAACATCACTTGTCAACTTGCGCCATTTGACACAAATGAACGTGTCAATTTCTCAACTACTTCGCTAAAAGAGATACAATAGTTTTCTGATGTGACTTAAAACTGTCTTTGTCAATTTCACTCTGTAACTTGAAATGTTTTTGTTTGAAAATCCTGTCTGAAACACTGTAGTGGCTTTTCGTTTGGAATGTGTGTAGAATCTGTAAACTTTCAAATGTTTATGGAATTTTGCAATTTTGTGTAACTGTATATCTGCAAAATTGCCACCCATAATATTTAACTTCACTTCACTTCACTTTATTATAACTAAAATCGTTTTGTCGAGTGCGACATTACATCTTTTGTTTTGAGTTTTTTTTTAAAAAAAAAGCCATCGCGAGAATCAATTATTTCAGTTTGTTGGTTTCCTTGACTTTGTTTTTTCTCAGTTTTCTCGATCCAGAACCAAAGAAAATGTTGGGTGAGAAAAAACAAGTTCTTAATTGATAATCTTTGAGCTTCCAAGACAATGGAAAACCGGCTTAAAGTTCTTATCAGTTATTAGAAGGCTTTTCAGATAACTTTGTCCAGATAATTTTCTTTCTGTGAAGCAAATTTTGGTTGTAAACATGTATAATATTTTCACGGAGGTATGATCAATATACCTGCCTTGCTTGCAGATTACATGAATCTCAATAGGTTGGTGAATGTTTTTAACATTTTAAATTTTACATTTACTATTTATTTGCCTCAGTATTTGATGATCATTGCACCAGTTGTTAAGTTAGTTTGCATCTTTACATACAAGAAATCTGTATTGTAATAATTGCATTGGAGTATTTTGCACATAAATATTTTTTCTCCAGGTATTTGAAAATTATATCATATTAAAATTCCATTTGAATGAATCATTTGAGGATTTCACCAGTGGGTTTTGAGTAAAGCGTGTGGGTGGATGGAAGGTTTTGAGAAGTTATAAACAAAGACTTGAGCACATGACTCATCACTCGAGATAGTCTCTACAACGGAGCCTACATTTACATCTGAACTATATTTAGAACCAGGTCATCACATCCGGTTATGGTTCACACATCTGGTACAACCTAAATATTTTCTAAAATATTTTATTTTCTTGTAGTCATTTTTTTCTTGTATTAATCACTAATGTGATTTATGAAGACTAAGGTTTATGTATCTACTAGAAGATATATTACTCAGATGTGGTTAGAGTTTTGTGTAGACTTGTGCTTGAGGAAACATTGAATATTAGTATATGTTGCCTTTTCTGTCAATTGCACATTTTGGTAGTTTGGTTTTCTGTCTCATTGCAGACACTCCGCCAGGCTGCTCAACCCCTCAATTTTGAATCTTCTTTATGGGCCCTGTTACATAATATAATGGGTTTGGTAGTTGTAGGGTTTCAGTAAATTCACATAGCTGGCTACTGTAGCCTATATGGAGAGGATTCTCATACCTCCATTGCACAGAGAAAGAAATTGACAATTGTGTGATGCTGCGTGAAACTGTACAATTGTTTGAACTAGCTTATTACTTGCCATGCACTCATTTATAGCTGTGATAATGCAGAATTGAGGCCATTGTTTTTTTTCAAAACAGTCGTGATTGCAATATTTGTTGCTGCAGTGCTGCTCTGCAGAGCATGTGAAAATGAAATAAAAGGTCTCATAGTGTGTTTAATTAAGAATAATTTTGAAAGGTTCCTTACAGACTGGCCCTTCTCTTTCTTCACCATTAACTTTTCCCTGCACAGTGATGAGATGTGGGGAACCTGAAAATAACCTCTGGGTAGAATTAGTCTAACTCATAAATATAAACTGTCTGTCTCAGAGAAAATAGGAAATTTTATTGTGTGCCAGATTTGAAAAAGTACAATTTTCAGTTTAACTAACAAGCCGCTAAATAGATGTTAAGAATGTTTCAGTGTAAAATTGTCCTTATTTCAAATCTGTAGGCTGTCAAGTTTTTGCCCTACAAATCTCACATTTTGACCTACTTCTCATAATTTCTAGGCCCTTACTTCGCACCTTGGTGGTAATAATTAAATTGCTGTGACTGTCATGTAACTATCAGTCAATTATGGTGTCTATAAAATGATTTGATACTGACTGTTCAATTGAAGCGTGGTGTATATTTCTAATGATTTGAAACATTTTAGTGTTGTAAGATATATACATGTACATATACATTGTGTATAATTATTATAAATGCTATCTCAATTTCTGTGATAAAAGGCAATTTTGATAAAACTTGCTCCAAACGTTTAATTTAGGCCACATGAACGAGAGTATTCGAATGCCATTATCCACCACCTGCACTTGCTTCAATCCTACATTCATGATAAGTTTAATTATTTTCAGAAAATTTCATTATTTGTGGTAAAATCGGTGAGTGAGTCCCAATTGTGAAATCAAATTCACAAAACACTTCTAATCAGTATTCAAAATTTTGTAGTAATATTTCTCACATTACTGTAATCTTCATCTTGGTTCAGTTTGAGTGTCAGCAACATAGCATGAGACAAAAACATTTTAGATCAAACTTTTTAGTTTGCACTGTTATTCTTATCATGCTTGACTGAAAGTGTATACGGGTATAGTGAATCTGTCATCTCTGCTTAATGGACAGGAATGAATGAATAATGAAATAATAAAGTTCGTATTCTATTACCTTCTTTATCATAGCCTTGCTTAAACCAGTAAATAGAAAGTTTAAACATTTCATGGCCATTTATCTTTGTATCTCTTGAAGTTTAATTTGCATCACACTTTCTTACAAATGAACAGTTCAAGGAGTTTCAAACAATTTGGCAATTATTTTGTATTTTCAATATTAAATTAGCAAGACGATTTTGCAAAAACTAATACAGACTGTTCTAACTTTTGAAGCAATTGATGAGAACCCATAAAATAACTACTCATTTTGTTTGTCTTGATGAGCAGGAGTGTTTGGTGTTACTTGTTTCGTAAATTTTTTGAGTTTGCAATTTTCATAAAATTTGAAAATTTAGGATTTTGAAAATTCAGCAGGACAAGTATTAATAATATAATAGTGCTTCAACTTTTGCTCTGACAAAGAACAATCACGTAAACAGCTGCTGTTAACTTTTTAAACTTTTCTTTTTTAATTATTGTTATAAAATTATATCTCAACATTTCAGTTTGCATAAAATCAATGTATCTATAAATATGAAGTACTATCAGTATCAAGTAAAATAAAAATGTGCTATTAAAAAAGGGTTGCCTAGACCTAGAGCTTGAAATGCCAACTCAAACCTTCCACCCTCCTGACGGCAATATGTAACACATCAACTTTCCGTTGATTAATAACCAATCACTCCAGTTTGAAAGGCCTCTTCTCATGACTGTTGACATGTTTGAAATGTTCTTAATGTATACAAATTGCACTGTCTTGAACTGTTGGAACAAACTATTTGTCTAATTTAGTAGTTCTTAATTGGCAATCACGAGATATATCTATAGACAGTTGTACATTACAATCAAGAGGATGTTTGATAGTATTGAATTAGTTTTGAGTGTCAGTTTTAACACTTGTCCTGCTGAATGTTCAAAATCTTATCAAAATTGCAAACTCATTAATTTTAAGAAACAAGTAACACCAAACACTCCTGCTCATCAAAACAAACAAAATGAGTGGTCATTTTATGGGTTTTCGTCAATTGCTTCAAAAGTTAGGAAAGTTTTGGTTTTAGCAAAATTGTCTTCAGCAGGACAAGGCCGGGTTAATTGTAGTCTAGATGCCAACGATAGGCTGGCCAGGTGGATAAATAATTATCGTTAGGCCAGGTTGAGCAGTGGTCAGTACTTGGATGGGTGACCTCCTTGACTGCCTCAGTGTAACAAATGATTCTTCCCACTAACTTTTTCGAAAATATTGGCGATGAATCAATATTTGTACAAGAAAGTGTTCTGAAACAAAATTAGGACTAATTAAATTGATGTAAATTGTTGAACATAGCTAATATCCAGCTGAGATTTCAAATTTAGGCATGAGAGCGAAACAATCTGAACAACCGAGTCTGAAAATGTGTCAAGGACAAGGCAGAGTTGACCTCAAAGCCATCTATATTCTTGAAGTTTAGCTTCCTCCATATTTCTATAATAATTTGTATTCATGAATTAATGATGTCATTTAGTGACAGTATCGTGCTGAAGATGATTCAAGACATTTAATTTGATCGAAGAAAGTTTTGTTTCTGTTGTCTCCTTGTGACCTCATGTCAGTGGCACAGAGTGCACCCTTTGCTTGAAACTCATATATAATTTAAAAAATTAAATTTTAATAATTACTTCCTCATCAGACAATGACCTGTTTTCCAAGTCAGAGCAATTGTCAGTGTTTGTTGGTTTCTGTTGTTTTGTTTCAGTTATTTCTTTTTGATCTAGATCTTCGCATTTCGGATCAGTTTAATAGAATAAATGCCATAATGCATATGTTTAGTGACATTTTTCAATGCCTTTCGCAAAAAAAACTCACATCACCCCACAGCACCAAATGTTATTAATATTTGGCAGTCCCTTCGTTAACCCTGTGGTTACTACTAGTTAGTAATACTCTTATTAGCTCAGTCCTGTACCATAAATGATGAGTCCTTGTGTTTTCACTTTTGTGACCCATGCCCTCTGCACTTGGTCCATTTTGTAAGATCAAGAAGAAAACTTGACCATAATCATAGTATATAGTACAGACCTTGCATTTGGAATGGTTAAGAGGTATTTTTCATTGTTGCCAAAACAGCACATTTAAAACAATGCAACTATCCACACCAGAATTAATACATTTTATATAGGCATTATTGGAGGAGTGTGAGTTGTATGTGAGAGAATCAAATATCTATAGATACTCTAATCTATGAATGAACGGCTCTATTCTTAATGGCTCGTTGTTCTTTCATAATTTATATTATAAGTTGCTTAGGGGAAAAGCTATCATTAATTTATATGTAATGTACTTTACTAGTAGCACTGACTTGGTTTATGTAACTTAGATACCTACATACTGTTCAAAACAATTTGAATTTTGTGTGGGACTTAAATACTGATATTTTGATTAGACCTTAGTCATAGTAGAGCCGTTTATCTGATGTAAATATTCAAAATAATCAGTTAAGATAGTATGAAGCACAGATTGTGGTATAAAGTCGAGAAATTGTTGCCTCAGTATGGAAACTGTGGTAGAAATTAAATTAATTGGCAGCTTTTCTAAATTCATATAACTGATGTTTAATTTTCTTATCATGTTCAGGCAAACATATTAGACTAAATGTAGTATTTTATTTTATTTTTGTAATAGCTACATGTACTGTGGTTATATGAAAGTTCTAATATTGTCTTCTTGCTACCTAATATTTTGTACCAAAGTACATGTAGTTGCAAGGGCGAAGTGGATTATTTAAAATATGAAATATTTCATTTTATTGTTAAACTTGTTAATAATTTAGTATCAAGTGCATTTTTCATTGGTTTTGTTTCTGACATGCACACTGTCAGTAGTTTTTTATCTTGTACTTCAAGACTGTTTGCTCCAGTATTTGTTGGTTGAATTGATTGAGATGCAATTATGAGAATGTTAATTTTGTTCCTTAACTAAGCTTAGCTATTTTGTTTTAATCCCTGCCCTGTGAGTCGTAATTTTGTTTTCTTAGTTTAGAATTAAGGAATGGTTGTATATTTGCTGATATACATGTACACATGTATCTGACAAAACAAGCAGGAAAAATATTTTTTCTTATTCTGGTCATTAAGCCAAATCAAATTGTTGCTTATGTTCAACTCAGCCTCAACAATCTAAATTTATACCCCATTTCTTAATATGAAACTAATTTACATATTGGCACAATACCTTTTTGTTTTGTGTTTTCTACTGTTTTTGAGGATATTTGTGCCAATTAGCTCTAACAACAACTTATGAATTTCCATATTGTGAAGTTTCATACACTTTTAAAAGAGAACAAGCAACTTAACATCACATGCGCAGTTAACTATTAGAAAAAAATCCCAAATTTAGTTTTATGTTGGGAATCCATATATAACAGACCTGAGGCCGACAGGAACAACATAAGGTCACATGACCAAGGACAGTTGAGTTAGTACGGCAAACAAAGAGTCGCCATATATACAACAAAACAAACCTCTATGAATGTGCAGTATATAAAGAGGAAATCCAGCCAAAGAAAAACATCCAGGTGCTTGTACAGAAAATAAATAATACAAACTGCATTTACTAAGGGTTTTGCAGAATGATAAAATATACACTTACAATATATTTTAAAAGATAATTACTCGAACTGCTAAGAATATTAAAAATCTGTTTACTGGATTTGGTTATTTACTTATTAACAAATCAGTTTCCAATTACTTAACATGCCAATGTATAAACCTCTTCTTATATCTATACAGAATACTGCCCCAGTCAAATAATTATAGGATGCTACAAACAGGGTACAAACACCAGAAAAATGACTTCTGACCATGTAGAGTGCTTTATTTTATGAGTATCAGGTTCACATTTGAAAGATTTCATCATATGTTTATTACATGAATAATTTTGATAGGTTAATCTCTGCAGGACTCACCTGACAGTGGTTTTGTAATTAACGTATTTTCTAGAAGGTTTACAACCGACTAAGTCTGTTTCACAATTAAAGATGGTAGAAGTTGTTTGCAGTTGTTTAGAGTTAACGGTTGTTAAATGTAAGTCTTGTGATAGTAATATTCCAGGGAAAATAAATTGTCACATCCGATATTTTGGTTAGGTGATAATGCTGTAAATTGAATTAGCTTTCAACCAAGTTACAGTTAAGATACGAGTCTCGTATCGGTAATATTAGACTTAGAGTAGACTTGGGGGTACACCAGGAATTTGGTTTGTTGTACATGACCCTGCTTCATTTTGAGTGTTCTCGAGAATTTTTATAACACTAAACTTTACTTCTCTTCCCAAGGCAGAATAATACTAAACCAATGTGTATAATTCTATATCAATGTCGCACAGGCTGACAAAAAATAAACAAATTATTGTTTCTTGAGAAAACGAAATTTGCTACTCCGTACTCCGATCCTTTGATTGTGGTGTCTGTTGCACTGTTGACAAGCCAAAGGGCTATCGACCCTTGGTGATAACAAGTTTACAAGTTGTTCCAAACTCTGTGATTCACCAAAAGCAAACTCAAATACTAACAGAGTTTTGTATCCTCTTTACAGCATCCACAGATATTTTTTGTTAATGAACCAAACCTTAAATTATTTCGTGCACACCTGATAGTTTTGAGTTCGTTACAGATTTAAATATTTACGAGGGATAAGAGTTAAAATGCACTGCAAAGGTAAACAAAATAATTCTACGTTTGATTGCTGTGTTGTTTGACCACGTACAGCAATAATCTTGCAGAATATAGCGTTTTTAACGATGTAACTCAAGGCAAATAAAAGTACAGGGTATTACTCGGGTATAAACTGGCAAAAACGACATCACTGGAAGCAACAGTGCCGACGGGCGTTGGCAATGCGAATTCGACTCGCTAATGTAGACCTCGCCGGAACGTTATCCGGGGAAGGTGATCCAGGGCCCAATGTCAATAGCAAATCGTCTTAACAACAACGGATCATATTTCAGATCTTTTGCCACTGAAGTAAGAAGATTGTATAGGGTACCCGTCACCTGTTATTGAACCCGTATTAAAAAGGCAAAAAACATTCATAAAATTCGATTTCTATTCAGGCTCGACCCCGACTGACAATTTATTCGATTAGTTATCAAGCTAATATAAAACTGTTTTTCATTCACCACTTACGAGTTGTATATGTCCCCAAGTATGAATAAGAAATAAACAAACTTACTCAGTTTCGTCGTTAAGAAACTCCAGTTCTCCCACTGCATCCTCGTAATCTTCCCCTCCTCCTTTGGCTGTTCCCTCGACAGTGTGGTATGGAACTCGAACCGTTCCTCTGGCTCCTGTTGTACGAATAACCTTGATCTTTGCTTTTCCGTCTGCCTCGGCAACTTTGATCTCGTTTTCTTCAAATCCAAATACTCCAGGGTAGTCATCATCCAAGATTGTTACCTCTGCTGTATTATGTTTTCCAAGTTTTCCCGGAGGACCTCGGTAGGTATTTCTCACTAAGTCACCATCGGGGCCTGCCACACGCACATTTCCAAGAGAAATGGAGAAGTGTTCGTCTTCTTCAAAGATGTCGTCGTCTACAATAACTACTGATACGGTTTTCTGCATGTCGCCAGGGCGAAAGCAAATCGTACCCTCGGTTTTCTCGTAATCGTCCCCGGCTTTTGCTGTCCCGTCTTCCGTTCGGAAATCCACGAAGACAGTATTATTGCTGTCTCCACCAGAGCGTGCAATATTTGTGTATACACTACCACAGTTCTCCTTCACGATGTAATGGCTAGGTTCAAAGTAAACCTTGGTTACATTGGGGTCATCGTACTCCTCCATGTCCTTCAGCTCCAGTTTTACTTCTCCAATGGAGCTGCTAATTTTCTCCAGCTTTTCGTGCTTGGCCTTCAACACGCTTCCACTACCGGTCATCTTGCGAGTTGCCTCGATACGATAGAAGGCTCTGCTCTTCGGTTGCAGCTTCAGGTTCTCCTGTTCCAAAAGTTTTTCCACGGTTTCTCGATCCGCATCCGGATATTTGCGACGGATATCTTTCAATGCGATGATAGCCTTTTCGCGCCTATCTTCGGTCAGATCATGTAGCAAGAAATCTTCGTCGTCAAACGGTTCTCCTGCATGGCCGGCCTCTTGGTCGGTGACTGCATAACCTTTTCCATCTGCCTCTGGCACAGAGTTTTCAACGTACCCGTCTTTCGTCTTTACCTGAACGATGTCAAAGTCGCCAGTCTGCACAACGGTCACCCCTCCTCTCTTTTGCCTTCGTTTTCTTTTCCTAAGAGCTCTATAAAACAGCAGTTGACGATCGGCAATGTAGGCAAACACTACTAAAACTGGGAAAAACAACAGCGTTAGGACGGCCTCCCATACGTGCACTTCATTTGGTGAAAAAACAGCCAAGATCAGGTACAACCAAACGTAAGCAAATACTGAAGTCGCTGCTGTTACTGCGAACACTCGAAGATGCTTTATTCTACGGATTTCGTCGTCTGGGATGACATATACACAAACAGCAATAATAACAAACAGATTGAATGCCGCTGAGCCAACGATAGTGGATGGGCCCAGATCGCCAGCCTTGAACTTGTTACCACATATTTCAATAACAGAGAGTAAAATCTCTGGCGCTGAGGAGCCAAGAGCCATCAGCGTTAAGTTTGACACAGTTTCGTTCCATATTTTCACAGTCACAATACGTTCCTTACCACTGCTGTCCTTGATCTTAATTTCTTTCTCTTTGGACGTGATGATTTCGATTGAAGACATAAAACGATCAGAAATGATCGAAATACCCAAAAAGAAAAATAGTAAGGCGAGCAAATAGACGATCGTTCGACCGATTGTAGCTCCTGTGGAAGGGGGTTTTCCATTATTACTCCACTTTGGTAAGATAATTCCATCTTTGCAGTCTGTTCTCATTTCACAAGATCCATCGGGTCTCTTCAAGCCCTGAACAGTCTGTTGCAGAGATACGCACAGTACGATGTAAACTAGGCCGAAGCGAATCATGGTACTCTTCAGTTTAAATATGTTAACGGATTTTTACCTCTGTTTACCCAGAAAATGTTCTAAATGTGCTGCGAGATGGTGAACAGGCAGAAGGGTGATCAGTAACGAACCTACAGCAGACGAGCAGTACCACTTTCTGCCAGGCCAGCGCGGGACTCCGGGAGAGAAGTTATTTTGAAGATGTTGTGTTCGAATCGACTGAACTCCTTCAGGCGTTGCAAAACGAAGGGATACCTTTCACATTCAAATTACCGTAAGCAAAACGAACAGCTGCTGTCATTGTGAGTGGCCGGGAGAAGAATAGAGAAAGTAGCGCGCCACAAAGCAACCTCCAATTGACAAGTCTGCAAACAAGTGATGTGGATATAGAAGGCGTTCCCGGCCTTTGCACATGCGCACTGGCATATGTTGCTAATTTGTTTTGATTGTAGCTCTTGTTTATATTTCGATAAAGAGTAACAACAGATCACTCAAACACGAATTTTGTTCACGCGTTTTTGAGGCATATAACATTTTATTTTAGGAGAATCACAAACAATTTATATAATCCAACGCGCGATGATCGCTAACTGATTTTTTTACTTTTATTTGGCAGGCAGTGTGTGAAATTAAATCGGCAGACAATTTGCATCTCGCCAGTTAAAATATTGTGTCTTATAAATAAACAAAAAAAACCCCTCGTTTTCCCGCTGCATTGTCACTGAAATAAAATGCCTTAATGCGAGTGAAAGGACTCTCTTACAGCTTAGAAAGAGAAGAATATCAACTTGTTTACAATAGGCTTAGCGGCTCTTGGTAATCCATTGTATTTTTTTAAAAAATATGCTTATTTTGGAGGTGGCAATGATTTCGTTAATTATTGTCAGAAAAAGAATGGAGTTAAAAGAGGTGCTAATTACATGCACGCGTACTTTCTTACTCTTTTGGTCACCATGATCATGCAATGCAGACGAGATAAATTGAAGTTTGGAAGGCGTTTAGGCCCATTTGCATTAATTTGCTAGTTTTTACGTCAGAAGAGAGTACAGTCTACAGAATGTATTCCCATGTAGAATTTTAAATTCAAGTATAAACGAAGCATCATTGGGCATTACATTGGCTTAAAGTGACTTGTTATCACTGTTGATGCAGCCTTCCTGCAGATTCTGCATATTAAATGACAAATAACTTTGCTAACTTTATATCTGTTTAGAAATTTAGATCGAGCGCCAAGACTTTTTTACAGTGATTCTGTCTTCTGATACTTTAGAAACTCGTTATATCTTGTCCAACTGCATATTAATAACTTCCAGCGGACATATCTGTAAGCTAAAGATTTCCGCAGGATATTGTTAAGTTGTTTATTATTCTATGAAAGAAATTAAGAGTCTTGTTAGAAAATATAGCGCTTCTTACATTCAAAATTCTGTATTATTCAGAGAAAGTTCCTATTGCTGTTGAAAGTCATAAAAATACCCAGAAGACCAGAAATAGGGCTTCAAACCATTTGCCACTTCCTCTGTGGCAATATATTGGTTGGCAATGCAGTGATTTTAGGACAGAAATGAGAAGTGACTCACCAACATGCACACAATTCAGATTTCAAATGAAATTGATATTATTATTAATATCTGAGGAAGTTGTTTGATCAGAATAAAATTGAGTGTCAAGCGATATTAAAATTATAGAATAGTGGCTGTGTCATTTACCACCAGTCTGAAATCATCATCTTGAATTTGATTGTAATGAAATAAAAAGAAACAAATAAAAAAAAACTAGCAACTGTCAATGTTTCTGATAAGATGATCCGTCGTCAGTTTTTGCAGTGCATGAAAGTACATTAGTAGAAAATTATATGTTTCGTTGTAGACGTCGAACTGAAGATTGGTGAGATATTAACGAGCTTGACGAAATGCAGCGGCTATAGAAGGTTTCCGATTCTTCGGTAGATATTGTTATCGATCAGAGATAAATCCGGCATCGCATTCCTTGCGATGAAATACAGTTCATAATAATAATCACTTCTAAGCGGCTGCAATTGAGGATAATACAAGTCAAGTGGTCTGTCTGGATAGATTACCTCTTTTCTGAGACGAAAGTAGGGGTTCACGGACAGCTTAACTCATCTGTGTGCGGTGTTTTAGTCCCATTCCATACTCGGACAAGTGCACAACTCGTATCCTTCAATAAAAGATCCTTTCGATCGAATCTAAGTAATTATGTTGGTTTATTGTGCGCAAGTTACAATCCTGGTAAGAACAGACAAGAGCATTTCAGTGTATCAGTATGTGACAGGTTGTATGTTACATTGCTTTGTAGCAGTTCAAACGTATTGTAATGATTAAGGCTAAAGGTCATCACCACTTGTTCTTCTCTAAGATCAACTGGAAAGACAGAAACTCGACAATGATCTCACATGCATGTATCCCTTAGACGGCAGGTACTGAGATCCAAGGGCCTCTCACACAGTTCGGCGGTCCCGCACCCGTACGCGGGAGCAAACAAGTCGTGGAAATACCGCTTTGAAACATCGGTCAGTAAGACGAAATCATAGTTAACCCCTCCCCCTCCCCCCCCCGAGCTTCTTTTCGGCCAAGGTCAGATTTTCTTAGCAGCTGATTAAAATACAGGGACAGTAGTTGACGGGGCCTGATCGGTATTCCACACCCTCAGGCGCTCAGTATCACTAGAAGCTACTATAGCTACGGCAGCTTCAGTGTAACTTGTCTTTAACTGTCAAGGTCTTCCACTTTACCTGGCTTTCAGTTTATCAGTAAAATTCGAGAACTGATTAAACACCTGAACTCTATAAGTTTTACCGTAACTTTTCATATTATTTTGATGATCGGAAAGAAAGTTAACTTATCCATCAAATTCGGGAAAATAACTTTTAAAACAATTTTGCGAAAAATGAAGTATATATGAAGGTTTATCCGTGGAAATTCAATAATTTCACTTTGATCTGTCGCGTCCTGGCTAAAGCATTTACTTGAAAGTGATAAGCTAAAAAACTGGCGTTTTCGCAGGGTGCGGAAAGGACTTCTGCAAAGCCTTCAAAGTGTGGTGATGAAAAGGCCGTACTTTATTCTGTTCGAATATTACTAAAATATATCACTGTTAAATTGTTATCATATGTAAAAGAACTTTCTCGAACAGGCTGCCGATATTAATCAGTATACTGTATAGTCAGTAACAACCGTAACGAGATCCGTCTGTTTTGATCCCAAAAGTATCTTGCATGGCAGCTATCAGAGCCGAGTAATGACACTGCCTTGTCCTTTATACAACGGGATTTGGAAATATTGAATCAATTTAATGCGTCTGACCGTACAAGTATATAGTCTGCAACTGCAACGTGGGACTGAATTCCTAGTTTCTGCCTTTTATCAACCCTGGAATTGATTTCTGCCAATCACAGGCCTGCAGATCCTGACTGTCCTGATATAGATGACAGTTTGTTCCTTGTCGACAGCGGGAAGAAATGACAGAAATGGAATTACTGTGGCATTGAAGAGCGAAGTTAGTCTTGAAAACAAAGAGAGACGCTGGTCATTCTTGGTGTAAAATTTACAACAGGCATTCAAAAGAAATTAAAGTAATTATTTCTTATATTTTGTGGAAGTATCTGTAAAAATAATTTAAACAGTATTTTGAACATATCGTAATGCGAAATCAATTAGTCATACGTTTGTGTCAGATGATTTTTTTAACGGAGTTCATAGTTCAAAAATTGAATTGGAAGGAATGATCGTAATTGAGCAGTTTTTGTACGACTTGGGAAAATATACAAACAATCGACCAAATTCGCACTGATATTTTCATGAAATCATGCAAAAAAGACCCTGCTTGATTATACATAAATATCACAAACCGAGATGGTAAGTTAGTCTACTGAATCCCAGATATTCGGCGTTATCGAGTGCCCGAGAAGCAACTTCTTTTTGAACAGATTCTCTTTGGATCCGCTGTTATGGGAAGGGGTGGGGTACACCTTGGGTAGCTGACCTGAAACCAAATTGATGAAACTCAACTGATCAAAAAAATAGCTATACGAGATAAATGGATAAAGTTGTTGGATGAGTCATGAGGACTCCAGGGCCCGCGTAAAATTTGCGTAAAATTTGACGTCGAACCTTTGCTTTTACATGTGACGTTCAGGCCCGGGTTGCTCGAAAGGTGGTTAGCTTAACCAATGGTTAAGTCAAATTTTAAATTTGACTTTTTCGTCTAGAAATACATAATTCTGTGCCTATAAAGTATTGCTCGAAATATTCCTCAAAACCGAGTTACGTATACTCGATATGACAGGCATAACTCAGTCTGCTAAGGAGTAAACTCGATCATCGGTTAAAATTTTAACCATTGGTTAGCGTTAACCGACTTTCGAGCAACCGGGTCCTGATGTTTAAGCACTGACAAGTGAAAGCAAAAAAATGAAGCAAGAATATTACTCTATCCATTCTACTGTAAAACTACGCACTTGCTCCTTCGACGCCTTCGACGGTTCAGTCAACTTCTTCATGGCATCACGCAAAGTTCGTTTTAAAATTATATTGTGCTATTTTTTCTATAAAATTTTGTTTTTATAACGAATGTTATGGTTGTAACGAAGAATACGAGAGAAAATGATCGATCAAACGGAGTCCAAATGCACTTATACATAAAACGGCTGCAAATAACTGCAGTAAATCGGTTTGATTCTATTTAAAAGTGCGCAATTATCCATGTCTCCTGTTACTTTAAATTCCGAATATCTTATTTTTTAAAACTTTCCTTGAGAGTTCGAGATAGCGTTTCTGGGATAAGAACGCAAAACACTCTACTATTAAGTGCATACTATGGATACAGTGAATAAATAACAAGAACGAAAAAAAAACTTTGAAAAATAACGAGCAAATCTTGTTACATAAAATTACTAATGATTACCTTCAGCCATACATTCAACAAAAGGATTTGCCGCATCGTTACTCCATAGACGTCGAAATGACTACGTTCTTAAAACACTCTAGAGAAACAACCAAACCTTTATCTTTTGGTTGAAAGGCTGTAAGGGTGAATCCGGTGATTTATCGACATATTCAAGCAAGCTCACGTCAAACTGTGCAGTAATTCCGGCACATTCTTCCTAACCTACAGGAAACTTGGGCTTACGTAACGAACACATTCTTTCTGCTTTTGAAGCAAATACGAAAACAAATTAAAATATGATGAATAAGTGGTAATTTCCAAGTTTTATTCGAAAAAGTCCACAATTTAAAGACAGTCAGTTAACATGTTTCAGACTCCAAGTTTTTCAAGACAACTAGATATTATTAAGCATGCTGCGCACAACAGGAACTAGTG
This sequence comes from Epizoanthus ramosus, assembly GCA_026413505.1. Taxonomy (NCBI): domain Eukaryota; kingdom Metazoa; phylum Cnidaria; class Anthozoa; order Zoantharia; family Epizoanthidae; genus Epizoanthus; species Epizoanthus ramosus. Next base: position 939 of record JANVCJ010020002.1, on the reverse strand, counting down.
AAAATAAGATAAAAAGATACTTTTGGTTTTCTTCGTTTAGTTTCTATTAATTATACTTGATACTGGTTTTAATTTGTGAAATCAGTAACAAAATATGTAACAAAACCAAGCACTTAAACTGCAGACTCGCTTCCTTTTCTCTACTATTTAGCTGATCAAGACATTGTCATTCGTGACTTCCTTTACCCGTTGCCAAAACAATGGGAATTATTTTGTCGTAGTGTGCTCTGTCATAATAGTGTATGGATGGATACAATGTCAGAAGGTTTCTGTTCGTCTTGGGGTGCGTTCATTTGGAGTAATCCCGGAACAAAAAATGGATAATTTTGCAGTTGCATGTCAGTATTCTTATTTCTGAATAATTGTAATATTCTTTATTCTGCACCTGTATTCTGTTCTCCAGTAACCTAACTAATCCGAGTCCTTTTGTCGCAACAGGATGCTTTCGAAGAGCAGAGACCGAGAAGATGAACTTGAGCCTCGTCCTAAACGCACACACGCTTGAACTTCTAACTTTATTCAGTTACAACCATATTGTATTGGCCAGCATAAAATTTGGTTTTATGGTCGAAAAATTGTCATTTTCTTCTCAAAGTGGGGAAGAGTTCTTTATAGCGGATCTAAAGAATATGCACTTTGTTTTTATTTCGTGAAGTGTGTCGCTAATCATATGCGAGGCCAGGTGCAATTCTACCAGTCTCCAATCCACCACCCAGACTAATTCTAATTTGTCACGTCACTGCTGAGGAGTATAAAACATCAGGGTTAAAAAAAAATTAACATTTAGTTAAAACGTTGGATTAGATTTACTTGCGGCACTGGTTTTCCACTGGAAACTAGAGAAAGAAGTTCCAATAGATGTGGTTAGTAATTAACAGTTATACAACGAGCTTGAGTTTTATATCAGTGATTAATCCACGAGGCGAAGCCGAGTGGATT
>JANVCJ010019891.1:0-14139 GCA_026413505.1 Epizoanthus ramosus | reverse complement strand
TTACATTACATTACATTACATTACATTATATTATATTATATTATATTATATTATAATTTACGGTATTATCTAAAAAGAAACCAGATTGGTTGGCAACCATTCCTTCCTATAACACTGTACAAACAACCAACCTACAGTATAACTATCGCAAGATATATAATTATCTGTACTTGTTTGCCCCTCTCTAGCAGTTGATTGAACTATTATGTAACACATGTTTCACAAGTTGAATACATGTGAGATGATAAATTTGTTATTAAATACTTGATTGTGTTTGATTTCCAGACACTGAATCAGGCAGGTTCAAGTCTGCTAGCTGCCGCTTCCACCGTCTGTTTAATATGCCTGAGGAGGAAAAGCTTGTGAATTGTAAGTCGTCTTTACTTGTAGTACAGATAAAAAGTAATTTGACACCATCACACAGGATCAAACTCTGACTGTGTCATATAGGAGAGCAGCCCCAGGTTGTGTCTCATTGTAATCAAGTTGTTTCTTCAGCTGGCATCAACCCATAAGTAAAAAATAACATCAAATATCTGATTGTCAAATTACATGTAATATTGGTCATTTGTGACAATTACAGTAAGTTGTATAACCTAATACAAAGTTAATATAATTATATGAACTTACAAGTCTTAAAATTATTGTCCATTTTTGAGGCCCTGTTAGGGGTATGCATGTCCCTCATCTGAATTTCAAAGCAAGTCATGTGACAAAATTTTTTGTATTGTTTAATAGGCCATCCCCGTCGTACAACAGACCCAAAATTTTGAAGATTTGCAAAAAAAATGTGGCAAAGATACAGCGTATAAGTTCTTTGCAATAGTAAATATTCTTCAGCTTTCATAATTATCAGAAAGTTTCATTTTCATATATTGTTTTTGTTATCCATCACGGCAGTTGACCAAATCCGATTTTCAACAATGACATTCTCAGCTCAACCATGACGGCATTCTGGACCAATTTACGATAATTATTTTATAAATTAGTTTATAAACTAAAAACTTGAAAGACACTATATTTTAGTTTACTTATATCCATACAAGTGATATTTAAGACCTGGCCTGGATTTTTCTTTTGGCTTTTTTTTATTTTTGCCGACTGACCGACTCTATTTTGAAGATCCGAAATTAGATAGCTGTCGTACATTGCAAGTTTGTGGCTCCTGTGTCGCCATTTTTAAGGGCCAATTGTAAATATGACAGACCAAAGAATTATTTCTCTCCACATAACATCTTTCTCATTCAGAATAAATAATTCGACAATTTTTAAATTAGCTTTTAAAAAAGCTTACTTCACCGACATTTCTGATAGCACAGAACACATTTGTCATGCAAGAAAGTTGCTATGGAAATGAACATCATATACTGAGACCCCTTACAAAGTGGTGGGTGTAACCCTGCACATGATGGACCAGCATCCCATCCAGGGGGGAGTACTAATACTCTGATTTGCTTCATGCCTCTCTCTGTGCCACTCCTTCTGTTTCCTCACCACTCGTTACTTTCATATTCTCTTGGCTGTATATTATTTGTGGCAAAAAAAGAAATGAAATAAAAATTTATGAAAGAAATGAAATGCCACTGTAAACACTCTGATAAGCTGTTTTGTTTCTTCAATCCTTGATTAGAGCAGTCTTCACTTACTGTTCTGGTGTCTGATATCTTTCAAATGTTCCAATCAACTTGAAACTCATCAAAGTTATCAGATAACAAGTTTTGTAACAGACGTAACATTATTATTTGAGAGTTTCTCCTGTAACGGCTGTAACAGGAGAATAGCACACTTGTTCACGACAGTTCAATAACTTACTGTAACAATTTCTGATATATACAGCCTTAACATCTACAGCTACTTGGTACACCCGTGACAGGTGTTACATGTTTTGAGTTCAGTTGAGAACACTGTTCACTGATTGGTTGCATCTTTTTGGAACAATTCTAATGACCCCCCTTATCATGAGACAGGAACTTTAATTTACAACGGTTACAGATCTGTCTACACTAATCTATAGTTAATCTGTAATATTTCACTGTGTTTAGTCGTAATAACATTGAAGTTTTCTTTGCCAATTCACTTGCATTTGCAGATTATTCTTGCAGTTACTGGAAGGGAAGAGTGCCTCGCCAAGGATGGATTTATCTTTCTGTCAATCATCTGTGTTTCTATTCATTTCTGATGGGGAAAGAGGCAAGGCTTGTCATCAGATGGACAGATGTCACAGTAAGTCTGATGCTGGACCACATACATGTAACTTGTTTTGTAGACCTTTGACAGTATTGAATTGAATTGTTTTTGCAAACTGAATTTTGAAAACTGTATTTCTGAGAAGATCATCCATGCTGTCAACACCAGTGAAAACAATGAAATATCACTTATAACAATAATTTGAATTTTCTGTTAAATGCAACAGTTAATACAAAGTGGGGTTAGGGACCAGGGCCCGGTTGCTTGAAAGTTGATTAACATTAACCAATGGTTAAGATTTAACTCACAGTTGGGTTTAAGTAAAGTAAAGTCTACCTTCAATCTAGGATTGAAGAAGCCAATATGGCTTATCAGCCGGCGCTTAACTCCGGTTTCTTAGCATGAAGCGACTGAGAATATTACTACTCCCCCCTGGATGGGATGCTAGTCCATTGCAGGGTTGGGTTTAAGTACTTTCTTATTGACTGATTTACGATTTATGTTTACGTAATTGTGTTTTTGAGGAATATTTCAGTAATACTTTATAGGCGATGGATTACGTGTTCTTAGATGAAGACATTAAATTTAAAATTTGCCTCAACCATTGGCCAACGTTAACCGACTTTCAAGCAATCAAGGTCTAGTTATTATTATTATTTTCTGAAATCCAGTAGGTCTGGTAAAATTGACCCCTAGTCAGGAAATGTAGGGATAGTGAATGCAGGGTGCACACAGGACCTTGAGGTCCTTGAAAGTTGAATTTGGTTGACAAGAATTCAAGGTCTTGAAAACCTAGAAAAACTAGATTTTGGAGTAAAGTCCTTGAAAAGGTTGATGCCCTTTGATTTTGTGTTATTCTGTGTATCTCAGATAGTACAGTTGCTGTCAAAATGATGTTTAATGTACAGGAAAAGTGGGCTGATAATATGAAATCAGGGATGATGCAGGAATAAATCATTAATGTTTGCTCGGATTGTGAAAGTTACAAACATTGGTTGTTATAGTTAGGAAACCTTTGACTTGGACTTGTGCTTTCACAAGATTTGGTCCTTGATAAAGGTCTGATGCCCTTGAAAACGTTCCTGAAAGTTCTTGAAATTTGTTCTTGTAATCCTGTGCATGTGAACCCTGTGAATGCTAAACCCCTATACTTGCTGAGATGACGAGACTTGTACAAGTTTGCATTTGAAAAATCCAAGACTGAGACTCAAACACCATATCAACATCTCAGCTAAGCAAATATGTGACAACATAAAAATCTGAAATTTCGAGAACCATTCTTTGGTGGTGCGAGGTTTTAAGACTGGGTCAAAAGTTTCTGAGACCCAAGTTTTTCAGAGGACCATTTGCGAATGCTGAATGTTTGTCATCTTTTGAGTGGGCTTTGAAAACCCATGGGTCATGTAATATCACAATCATGAATCTGACTATTAAATATTTTGATCAGTTCACTGCCAAAATTTGTTTGAAAACAGGATATGAAATGTTGTAGCTAGTTCACTTCTAGCAGTATTGGATAAGATTAGCAAGTCTCGTCATTAGTGTTAATTGTATATTTCGTCATGGGGTAGATTACCAGACATGTTTGCAAGACAATTCCAGTGGCATCTTCTGTTGATTTTAATGCATTTGTGTATATATATTTATTAAATTAAATTTAGTACTCAAATTTAATAGTTTTACTTTAGCATCTATTAAAATGATTTGTGCAGCCAAAAACAAAGTTATCTGCTTCTTCAGCAACTTAACAAAGGAAAATGACACTCAAGTCAGTTATGTTATCATTTGCCCATCATCTGATGGTAAAGAATTTAGGATGAGCTCTGGGTACATATACATATATTATGGAACTGCACTGATATAGATATTTTGTTCTTTGCACCAAGGAAGATGACTGTATTCTATTGATTAGGATTATTCCATCAACTATGCTTCTAGGCCATGGTGCTAAAAGTTTTGAAACATTTCTATCCAGTAAAATCTGTTAAAAGAAAACTATAGATTGATTTGACTTTCTCATTTTCATAGCCATTTGAATTGTGTACACATGACTGTATGGGAGAACATTAATTAATCATAATATGTTTATAAGAACAAATAATTTCTGTGCCACATAAATTATACATGTATATAATTATTTAATATAAAATATTTAATATTATTAATCTATATTTAATATGTATACTGTAAACCTGATTTATTAAGTACTTGCCATTTGACATTAATGTACACATTGACTTCCAGACGTTTGTTATCTAGATAACAGTTTAATAAATAACATACTGAGTATTTTCTATAATTTCAATTCATACAGTCACTGGAACGTACCAACAGTATGGTGTTACCAGATGGAATGAAGATCACTACCAGAGAGGGGGAGGTTGGTGCTTATAAGTGGACAGAATATTATTTGTTATTGATTATTTTTCCTGCAGATACAATATAGATTGTAGCAATAACAAGCCAGTAAATGATAGTGTCAAGACACTGACAGAGACAGTGCTAAAGAAAACAAATGTTGTTGCAGGGCTTGAAATTATCATCAGCAGTTCCCCACAAATTTTGAGACCTGTTGTTGGGGATAGTCCTTTTATTGGGCATAGTACCATTGTTGTACTGTATGGGATAGCAATGTTGTTGGGGATAGCCCTGTTGTCTAGTATAACCATACTGTATGGGATATCACTATTGCTAGGGATAGCCCTGCTGTCTAGTATAACCATACTGTATGGGTTGGCACTGTTGTCGGGGATAGCCCTGCTGTCTAGAGTATAACCATACTGTCTTCTTCTGTCTTCCTGTTGTCAACAATAGCCCTGTTGTTGGTGATAGCCCTCTTGTCTGGGATCATCCAGTTCTTGGGGATAGTCCTGTTGTTAGTGATATCCCTGTTGTCAACAGTAGCTCTGTTGTCAACAATAGCCCTGTTGTTGGTGATAGCCCTCTTGTCTGGGATGGCCCAGTTGTTGGGAGTGGTCCTACATGTATTAAATAAAAATATTTTTTTGTGTTCTTTAGTTTGAGAATATCAATAAGTATTTTATTATTAAGATCTGTTTTAATTAATTTGTTAGGAAGCTCTCTGATTGAACACAAAAATAAATTGTTATAATTATTATAATTATTATTATTATTATTACCCCACTTGATAGTTACAGTGTTGATTATTTCATGTAATATTTTCTGTCCACAGTTCTATTTTTCCCTGTTGCTTCATCCATCAGAGACATTTGGTCTAATGGAACAGCTTGCTAATCTGGCTATGCGACAGTAAGTGTTATATTATCATCATGATAGTTTTGGTCTGGAGTGCTATCTGGTACACTTCACTGAACAGTTTTATTTATGTTCTCAAGGTTGTTGCTGGAAGAAGGATACGAGCAAGACAGATCTTTACCAGTACTGAAAACGTAAGTTAATTTGAAGGCTTTTACATTGAGTATTATACATATAATGGTACAGTTGAACCCCGTTGATCTTGACACTGAAGGGACCAGATAAAGGGACTGTGTTGTCCCTATATTTAAGCAGGGGTTGAATTGTTCCCAATTGTTCACCTGTCTCTGGATAGTGACAGGAAGAATATTTCTTTACCTGTCTCAATCACCACAACCTGAACAAAACATTATTTACAAAATGGTAACAAAACTCAGCTTACAGTACTGTGATTTCCAATCAAGTAAGAGCAGTACATCCTTCCATTCTCCATCAACAACCAAGGGCATCCATTTTGCTAATTCTCACTACATTGTACATGTAACTTATTCTGTTTTTGTTGACATTGCTGCAACTGTATTCTCTTCTTCTACATGTTGTACTTTTTCCACTTCCTCTTCATCAGCAGATGGTTTACACTTTGGAAAACGATCCATGTGAACAGAAAGACTTTCCTTTTATTTCAATCATACATACACAAAGAACTGCAAAACTACTTTCAAGATGTTTGCCATCTTTGTCATGCACACCGGCATGCAAAGATTACATCACCTTGCTTTTGTTGGGTAAAGAGTGGTAACTACCAAGTGATAGAGCCACGACATTAATATTCAAGACTGCTCAAATGTGGACCAAAAACTGATTAAATTCTATGCAAAAGAACAAAAATAATTCTGAATTTTGCCTCTCTCTAGATGTTTTGTGTCTGTCATTTCTGAAAATTACCTCAAATTGACAGGTAGACAGGTGTTATTTTGGTCCCTGATTAATAAGTGGGTGTTTGCAATATGGGGTTTGATTGTAATTATGAACTAGGAACTTGAATTACTCTAGGTGTGTTGTGGAAGATTTATCTCATTTCACTTCATCAAGATTTATCTTCCTGACAAAATTTATGATTTGTTCAGTGCATACATGTACATGTATAATTAAAACTGTACAACAAAATGTACAACAAGGTGAAAAAATGCTTTTTCTTCATTGTTTTTATTTCTCAGTTGAAAAAAAAACTTCCAAATACAAAGCTAGTATGTAGTTTGCAATGGAACCTTGCAATAATGGAATCCTGGAGGCTGGAATAAAATGATTCACCAGTACCTAGAATTGCTGCTACAGGGATATCTACAGTACCATCGGTATTCATGTTGTTTTGGGGCATTGGGTTTGTCCATATGCATGTGAACACAACAAGAACACCTGCTGTGGAGGCTGTGATGGCACTTCAACTTAGCTCATCACATTGCTAACTTATGCTCTGAAATTGTCTAATTAATACAGGAGTAATGGGAAGACAGTTAAGAAAATACCCTCACTGAAACGTGATTTGGATTCAAGAGCACAGAGTGAATTCTACAGGTTAGGCATGTATACTCTATCTGTGTGTGCCTTCTGAGTGTGAGGGAGTCTGTCCAGAGTGAGTAAAACACGTGTTTGTCGAGGATATTACACAGTGCAGTAGATGTTCTCATGTATTAAGCTTCTGAATGAGTCAGATGTTGTTCTTTCCATAATAAAATAAAAGTTAATATCTTTGTTAATTTTATGGTTTTGGAAATATTTGGAAATCAGAAAAAGTTCAGAAAATCTTGGTAAAACGTAAGTAATTTTTGGAAATGTTAAAGAATGTGTGGAAAACCTTTTGAACATGTTCATACATTTTGGAAATTTCTTGTAAAATTCTCTGGATGATTCAGAAAATCTTGAAAGTGCTTGGCAATCTTTGTAGCCATTTGTAAGTGTTGGAGCTTGGTGTTACATGTATCAGAAATGTTGGAAATTTATATATAATTATATTATTTGTAAAATATTGAAGCTCTTTTCTTTTATACCAAGAATTCGGCTGTTTGAAATTCAACAGATAGTGAAAATATGTTTTCAAATTTTGAACAGCCGAATTCTTGGTAAAGAAAAGAGCTTCAACTCCGGGCTCCAACAGATTTTTAGACTTTTAGGCTAAGAGTAAATCACTGTAAGTTGCAATCATTTATTTTAGATGAAATCTTGTGATGTTAGGTGCTTGCAAAGTGTTTTTATGAACCCACAGTCAGAAATAAACTTTAGGCCAGCTGTGCCAGATTTCACTCTTTTATCACAATTTTCTAAAACCTTAGGGTTAACTTCCTTTATGTGGGTAGTTTTTATTCGACAAAATACAGTACAATTTGAGCAATAAACTTTCAAAATAAACTCTGTTAAGGAAGTGCAACTACCTTAAAGGAAATAGTTAGTACTGTAATTACCTTTTCTTCTACAACCTCGTCAACTTCATCTTCAGATTTCACTTTCACATGTTGATTGGCAGCTTGAGTGCACATGCAATCTCCAATATTCCACCCCATAACAGATGTCACACCAAGCTGAGCATCAAAGAAGTCTTCACCTCTCAAAATTATCTCAATTGCAGTCCCAGAGAGTTCCAAATTCAACATAGGCTTAAATTCAAACCTTTGAGCACCAAAAAACAACCCTTCACTAACTTTCTCTGTAAGTTTAACATTGACTGTAACCTGACTAATGTACACCCCCAAAGTCATGAGGTGGGGTGACTGTGGGGGCCTGGGGCTGCCATCTTGAACTTGCCCATCCTCAACAAGTGTGGGCACGAATGACCACATCCAATTTGCCCAGTCCTCTTGAATAACTTCATCCATTTGAGGGGATGCTGGTAGATGTGTCTCAGCTGACAGTACTTGGCTACTTGCCCCTGACTTAGTTCTTGAATTTCTCTGCCTTATCAACTGTGCTGCAGGATGTGGTTTATAATCACACCCGGGAAGATCAAGAGTGCCGTAGTAAAGCGATATACACAGCTTGAGAAGTCTTATAAATAATGAAAGCTGTTGGTCTGTCAGTGAGATATCTAAACACTCGCAATACACATTCAATTTTGTAGCAGTGGGTTGAAGGTGCTGATCATAACTAATGAGAACACGGCAATTAAGACAACATCTGTACAGCAAAGGATCTTGGTACATTTCAATCTGCCCGCTAGAGTTCCTCTTGTCAAGACAAATGGTCAAATCAGAAACATTGCAGACTTTTCTCAGTTCAAACTCAGGTGCTGCAACATCAACAAAAGCTTTATCCCATTTGTCATTAACACTAAACATTTCCACAGATTTAAGATTTAGTGACAACACAATGTCATCTTCGACATACTTCAGAATGACATTATGAACACAGATAGAGACATTGTTGATAACTCGGTTCAGCAGGCTCTGTACATAGCCTGAAGGTGGAGGTTCTCCCTTGATTTCAGTGCTTTCTGCTTGAGATTTATCTGGTGTTGTACTTGGTACAGCTGAGCTAGAAGAGTTAGCATCGTCGGCAGAGTATTCTGGGTCTCTTAGTTGGACCACACATTCAATGGTGTTGATTGTAACCACGACAGGTTCTGAACCTAAACTTGTCCATGGAACATGAATTTGTAGTTTGTGGATCTTACCACTCAGGAATGAAACTGGAAGTTGCAGTTCCTAAAATAGATGGGACATATTTAATAATTCAAAAAATAATTGCAACACCAGAAGTTAGACAGAGCAGAACTTTACAAAACATGCATGTATGGAACAATGACACACAGTTTCTTGGTCTACGAAACTCTAAGAATGATAGCAGATAGTTCCAAAGTATATCTTTACCTTGTATGCTCTGGGTGGACTAGTTCTAGCTTAAAGGCCTAGGGTTCAGAACTATTGTCACCCCCTCCCTCATTCTTCATCAGGCTCCCAATTATCTCCTGCCTAACCCCTTAATATAACTGGGACACAGTGAATATTACTTTCACCAGATATCAGTCTATTTGTATTTTGCTCTTGCTTCCCACCCCAACCATCTCTATGTTACCCTTCTTATATGCTCCACTACTTCATATAAGCTCTATCACACTGTTTAAACATCTGCTTAAGTACAGTCAAGTTGAATTAATTAATATATATATAAAACATAAAAAGGAGTATGTGTTTCATCATATATTTCAAAACGTTTTCTTTTAGGGCAAAATGAAAAATGAAATGAAAGGAAACTAGGCCTCAACCAATAAACACCCAACTTTAATTCAATGAAGGCACGAACTGGAAAACTTTGAAGGAAGAGAGATCGAAATAATTAATAAATATTAACTGCAAACCATCCACTTGTAGACAATCGAAATGTATTATAAGGTAGTCCACAGATCGTGGTCTGGCTTGTGCTTTATTCCAGAGCACTAATCTGTACTAATAGGGGTATTGAATGGTCTTCGCGAGCATGCAAGCAGAGCATTATTTTTTGTGAGCACTGAATTGCAAAATTAGCGAATTCAAGCATACAAGCACCCTCCAAACTTTTGCAAGCAATTCGAGCAAGGGCCAAATTTTGCAAGCACTCAAAAATTTTGAAGAACCATTCAACACCCCTCCTAATCATTCCTTTCCACAAGCCTAAAAGAATGTGGGCTCTGGAAACGAGATTGGGAAAGGAACAGAGTCCCGCCAGCACAGCACATGATGAGGGTGTCAAGTTATCCTAATATGTGAACATTAGGAACCGAAATGCTAAATAATGATTATATAGCACTTGGTGAAATGAAAGCCAGTGCAATATACGCTGCATTAATTCAAGGTGAGAAATTAACAGGGAAAAGCCACCAGTAATTTTCGGCATGGGCCGGTAAAATTGTTTTAAAATCACAGATGGCTGGCCCAGTAATGACTAATGAGTACAGAGTAGGCCAGTTTAGTCAATTTAATCACGGAACATTTAGGGCTGGCTAAAAAAAAATCCTAATTTCGCACCCTGTAATTATAAATATAATAACTTTTTTACCTTTTCCAGAACATCCAACTTGAGGTCCAAGTTATACAACACTACGTCTCCTCCCCACAATGACAGGCTGAGGTCTGACGGCTTCAGATTCTTTATATACTTGTCCACATAGCTCATAAACAACGGCGCGATATATGTCTCTATTTTCAGCATCGTTGAGTTTGTTTACAGGTTAAATTAAAAGGTTTTACTCTCTGATATATTCCCGACCCGCAAAGCACGATCGTTTCTACACTGTGATGATCAAGTCTCATTTGCCATCATTGACGTTGTAGTATTTTATACTTCCCCGTTCTTCGTTTTGACTGCTAAAAAAGTCGTGAAGTTAGTTTCCAAGCACCAAACGTGAAGGGAAAACACGCAATTTCATATTTCTCCATCAGTCCGTGGGGACAGGATCTGTTACGATCATTACCCGACCTGGAAAGAAAGAACTGGACACCAGAATCTCCGTACTACCATCAATACTCTTGTATGCATATGGTGTCTACGTCCACCATTTTGTTATATACCAAAACAGTCAGGCGAAAAAGTGCTACTTCATATATCGCACTTGCTAATTGGTTGAAACAAAAGCAACCAATGGCAAAGCTTGATATATTTAGAGCCACGTTGGCATGCAAGGAAGAGTTTCATTCAGGTTTTTAAATATCACATGTGATATTCTCATAGTTCTGCGCCAAATTTTAAATATGTTGTATTTGTTTTAGTTTGTTTTAGTTCATTTGAAGTGAATGGGAAAACACTAGTTAAGAAAAATAAACTCATTTTTTTTTTATAAAATGTCTTTATTTTGCTGAAATTTTCCTTTGTTGGCAGAGGGAAGGCTGGACACGAACATAGCTTTCCCACAATGCACCGCACGCATAACACATTCGAGTGAACGGCGGGAACGAAGGGCTGATTCTAGAATTCAATTTCCTTAGAACTTGTCGTTTAGAGGAGTTTTCCTCTTTAAAAAGAAACTGTTTAGTGATTGTTTCTTAAGGATAGAGTAGGGTAATCCTTGAAGAAGCTTTTTATCCCTTATTGGCCGTGATGGCTGCTCAAGAAGCTCGTTCAGAAGCAAGCATTGACATCCAATTTGACGACTCCGAACAACGCTTGCGTTTGGCTTCATTGTGCAATGGCGAAGAATCAAATTCTGGATCATCAAAGAATTCTGCACAAGTTGACTGTCATTCTCCATCAGATAAACGAAAAAGAAAGCGAATAGCACCTCCCTCCACACCAAAGCTTGCGGACGGTAAGTTCATGACTTTCAGTGATCCTCGTTCACGCTTCGGCTTGAAAAACTTCTTAAATTTGCATAAGAAAAGATTTCGAATTGTGTACGTATTATTACACCGTTATCTGTTACTTTACTCGATGGTTGTTTCTGTTTATTTTGTTGCTTTATATGTCAAACAACAGGCAAACGGAAAGTGTAACGCCAAGGGTGCAAATGCAGTCTAAGTGTGTGGCTGTATTACTATTAGTGTATTGTATTAATTGTTAGCGTTGTTTTGGTGTGTAACGCATGCATGGAGTGTTCAAATGTACAAATATATTCAACTTTCAAGGCAATATATTCCAAGGTCAGTTGGTGGAGACGGGCTTGTGACCAAAGCGTTGATGGTTCGAGCCTGGCTACTGACACTCACATCACGTCAATGGGCAAGACATTTACTCTCATAGTACTTCTCTTTATCCAGGCAAATTCAATTTAATGAAATTGTTACTGAATGTCATGCTTGCACTAATTACTGACTAATTACTGACTAACCTGACAAAATGCTGGGGGGAGGCATACATTCCAACCATTGGGGAATGTGAGGCATGAGACATTTGCGAAGCCCCCCTGGAAAATTTTGTAAAATAGAACCCTTGGAAATGCGATTTCCTGCATTTTGAGAGTGAGTTAGTATGATTATACCTCTACCGAACGCATGTGTTATTGGTAGCCTCGTTTCTGAGCTGTTTTAAATTGAGTCTCAATTCGACGCCAGGTCGGTTGCACAAATCGACGGAGCTTCGGAGATGATAGTGGAACATTTTCTCCCAAGCGAGCGTATAGCTAACAATATCGGGAACGGTCTTTCACTAATTCTTTTTCAAAAAAATCAGAATTTGGGTTTTTAATAGCAGCAAAGAGCTCGAGTAAGCCTGAGGCGTGAGATTATCGATGTTCGGCGTGTGAGCATGAGAATAGACACTGAGGCGTGTGATACACGCCGTAGGCGTGAGAGTTGGTAGGTATGAGGGGGAGGGGTACCGTTTAAGGGAGGAGTAGTAATTTAAGATACTCTCAGTTGCTTCATGTTGCAGAAACTGGAGTTCTGTGCCAGCTCTGATAAGCATGTTGACTTCTTCAGTCCACTTGGCTCTTTTGTACACAACTCCACAACTTCACAAGTGTTTAGTTTGAATACATAATTATTATGATGTATCTTTTTTTAAAATTTGATTTATATCTCCTTGAAAGTGTTTTGTACATGAGTTAAATATATTATAACCCAAAAAAAGGAAACTAATACATTGCTCTTTGTAATATATTACATGTATATAGACTATACATCTAGTCATTTTTTTTCAAAGTAATTTTTGACATCCACCTGCATAGGTGAAAGAGCTAGAGAATAGTTGAAATATATTTTCAGTAAAATTAAAGTTATATGACATACATGTACTGTCAATATGAGTGGCTAAATATATAATTGCCCTCTTGAAAAACTGTTCACAGTTAGTAGACTGCAAATGTATTTTTGTCATGCCACATGATACGGTGCAAAATATTTGCTTCTACTTTCAAACATTTGTGTAATACAGAATTGTTGTATAAATTGCCTTGTGTAGTGATTGTAATTAATGCTAAATAATCTTTTTTTTATCTCTTATTCACTGTCACACACAGCTTGTCTTATAATTATGTACCTTTTACTGGCATACAATAACAATATATACATGTATGTATTTTCAACTGAAACACTGAACATTATATAAGCTACAACACATGCATGCAAGCAATAAACTTACAATAGTGTCATTTGATTTAAATCAGATTATATATTCAATATTATTTTTACATTTTTGCTTATTTATTGCAGGATTTGGAAATAGTGAAGCTGGGGAACTTTTGAAAAATGTTCCTCAACTAAAGGATATCTTTCACATTGTCAAGAAAGTTGGCGAGGGTCAGTAGAGTGTCATCTTTTCTTTACAAATTAAAGTTTGTACAACTTCCATGAGTCCAAGTTTTAACCAGTTACATTCTTACAAGTACATATTGTTCAGGGAATACCTTTTGGGGTAGGGAGTGGAGGATGCCTGAAACTTCAGGCAATGAAGTTTGCTTGAAATCATATCATAGTCATGTATTGTTTAGAGAACAGTGAAATTGTAAAACCCAAATAATATGCCACTGAATAATGTCGGATCACTTTCACAGGAACTTTTAGCAATGTGTATCTGGCTCAGATGATTGACAACCCTGATGAGTTGGTTGCTCTCAAACACATCATCCCCACCAGCTCCCCCCTCAGGATTGAAAATGAACTCAGATGTTTACAAGATATTGGGTAAGTATGTGTACAATGTCATGTGCAACTATTTGTATAGGAAACACCACCGATCGAGAAGAATTAATGAAAAATACCACGAGTATTTGATGAAAGTGTCAGTAATACCACAAGTGCGCAGCACGAGTGGTATTTGTCACTTTCATCAAATACG
>JANVCJ010019780.1:0-14140 GCA_026413505.1 Epizoanthus ramosus | reverse complement strand
AAAAAGGAAGCTTTATCCGCAAACCGACCGTTAAAAAAGGCTGAAACCGCCAAACCGCCAGACTATAATAGACCCCCGTCTTATATTTCTGATCTTGTACAATACACCATAGGCATACTATATCTATTCAAAACACACATATAGCCTGGGTTTCCTGTGATATGACTTGAGTCTATAGTGAGCTGCGAATACGATTCACAAAGGTATTGGCCGGAAACCATCACAAGTGCCAAACATGTACAGAAAGTAATACACTTGGACTGATTTTGATTAGGAGTTTCAATTGATTCAAGAATTTTAGCTCACCGTAATACCGCAATATGATACCTGAAGCCTTTTGACTCACGGTTGCAAGGTCCGCATTTGTCGAATTGTTTTCTTATTCAGTTACATGTGTCTTTGTTAGAAAAATGTCACATGAGCAAGTAGCACTTTCCACATGAAATATTGTCATAGAAAACTTGCTCATCAATGCACCTAGTTCTAACCTCAGTAATTTCTTTCACAGCTATTTCTTGTTCTACTGATTACAAGATCGTTATTACCATTGCTGGACACAAAACCTGGAAATAATAGCCCCAAGATAACTATCCTGCGTGTTGTTCCAACGATATCCAAAAGCGCCAAACTGTTTTGTCGCAACGGCTTCATGCTCGTCATAACGGCAGACGGCAGAGTTTGTGGTACAACCAATAGCACAGTGATCAGAAAATATGGTAAGTCTCAGGGTGGTCGTGTTACAAGTGTGACAGTGCTAAACTAATGGAAGATAATCCGAGAATAAGCTTAAACATACTATATTTAAGTAATATGGAAAACGAGAAGTTCGTCGACAAGCAGCTATATTTCGATTATATTGCACTGTCATCGTCAGGCTAAAAGATTAGCTTCAAAGGTGCTGCTTTTACAGTCACCAGAACTGACAATAGCAGTTCACCGCTGGCTTTGAAGCCGGCGTTAAGGAGTGGTGTCAGCTTCCTTATATGGAAAGCTTCTTTGTATAGCAGTAAATTTCAATTCTTTTCAGAGTCTAGAACAGTCATATTGTGTCTAACGGTATTAAGGACGGAAAAATAGTAAAACAAATTGTGCCGCCATTGTTCACATCGCTTGGAACTCTTTAGATTTAGCGCACTTTCCATTTGTCGGGTCCGGCCAGTCTGGCCAGGCAGTTTATCATCCTATGTTTGTACAACAACTTCGTACCACAACGGGCGAACTGCTCAGTACAGCGGGACAATTTTGGCCTAAACCAGTTTCCTGAATTACTCCATTCCATTTGGGCCTGCACGCCGGCCAGAGCGGCCAGTTTCGACAAATTGAAAGCGCCCTTAGACATAAGAACTGCATTCTCGCTTATTCAGTTTCGCAGGTCTTACCTGAAAATGTCATTTTCGAAACTAAAGAAGGTAAATTTTTGCTGTAATATAAAGTAATTTTTCTATTTTTATTTACGTATTGTAATATAATGCAATACATGTTATGTTTTATTATTATTATTATTTTATAGTAGTATATATGTAATTTATATTGTAACCCAATTCAAATAAAGTGTTTATTTTTATTATTATCGCGGTCAGTGAGGAAGCCCGTTTGAAAACTGAGACCAAATATAAGTTCTGCCGGCAAGATTATCACATTCCTCGAGATGTTTAACAATGAGACTTGCTTTTACAGATACAATATTGAATACAAATTCGAATGCAAGGGCATGTTTCATTCCATTCAAATCAATGCCAGAAAATACAAACAGTTTTAGAATTGTGCCTAATCAGGAAATATCGTATCGAATCGTAAGTCTCTGGTGGCTGTCCTACAAAAGCACATCCTTCAATACAAATAAAGACCAGGAAAGTGGCAACAGCTTTTATAGCTCAAAGGGTATTGTAAGTTTTTGTTGGTTGTTTACGTGACACAGAGCTACCGCAAAATGCCTATTCACGTTAATTTAATGAGGTGTTTGTTCAGTGGAAAATTTCCGCGGCAACGCGAATTGAAGTTGTGACCCTTACTGGCTACCCCATCGGCTGCAGTAGCTTCAGCGTTTGTACTAGCAACTTTCGAACTAATTGTAATCACCTTGTGCCATTGCCTAAACTTGAACTGGAAATAAAGAAAATCTGAAAAAATCTTGAACTAACCCAAGCCTCGATCCTGTTTTCAGGGACTTTCGAATTCCAGTCGTTTGGTATAAACCTGATCCGCATGAAGAATGCGGCAACTCAGCGGTTTGTTGCTATAAACAAAAAGGGAAAAGTGTTCTCTACGGTAGGTTTTATGTGGTGACTGTGTCAAAAAGATGTACCAATATTTAAATTCATAATTCACTAAGCCAATAAGCATCAGGATTTATTATATGAATTTTAAGCAATATAAAACGGTTGCGCCTGAGTGTCTATGAGCTGTGATATAAACACGCCGGAAGTTGTAGAGAACGAGAGAAGTATAAGAGGAACACAAGGCGAAGCCGAGTGTTTCTCTTGCTTCTCGAGTTCTCTACAACTTCTGACGTGTTTATATCACAGTTTATAGACACAAGCAGCCATTTTATATTGCTTTTATAAAATAGGAAATGTTTCAAGAGCGCGCGTTATATCTAGTGTCTTTATCCTCTTATATAAACACTCATTTTGCCATCTGTTAGCCAATCAGAGCGGGTGGGGTGGAGGTGTGTTAAGACTAAGAGCTATTCTGATTGGACGACAACCACCGAACATGGCACAGAACCCCGTAGCTTCTGTTTCCGTAATTTTTTGATCGACTCGATTACTGTCCATGAAACGAATAGTCGTAAACTTATTATAAAACCAGTCCAAATTTTTGTAAAACCACTCTGAAAATGTATTTATTGCCGATCATGTATCGCCTTTCCCAAAGTACAGGGTCTTGCACTCACAGTAGTTTGCTTCTCGGATACTTACCCAAAAATATCGAACTTGACAGCCAAAAGGTGTTGTCAATGTATTAAGAGGCCAGCGAAGTATTTTTGACGCCGAAAAATGGCCGAAAACCTTTATATGTAACTATACTGGTTACGATAACTTAATGATTTTCTTTATACAACCATGGCAGCAACTGGTTTTTCTGCATTACAAATATACACACAACATTAAGAAAATAATTTCCCCGCCCTGTTACGGTACTAGAAATGAACCGATACCAAACTCTGGTCATTCATTTACTGCCCTATAAATACAGGATGGTTCATTTTCAACCCCCCCCCCTAAAAAAAAAGTTGTTTACAAAATAGGCTGTCCTGTAAATATTTCCATTGATTGGGCAAAAATTCCAGTATTCATTACACCATCCAGCACACATTTAACCCCACTGTCCCTCCCAAATCTCCAACTGATATCACGGCTAAATACGACTGTCTAGATTGTAGCCTTTATTTGAATCTCTTGACACTGCTATGGTACAATACTGTAGTACACTTTTGTGTTGACATGATATTCAGGTAATCTTATACATAGTTTGGCAATGAAGCAATGTGCAGTTCACTGTGTCCTCTTCCAGGAATGGGTACAAAAAATTATAGTCAGTCATACAATGCATGCAATTATACATCTAGCAGTCTTTCATCAAATGACAATCTTGCAGCCATATGTGTCACTCTATCAGCCAGAAGTCTACATAACATTGATTTGAATCGCTGAACTGGTTTAGCAAGAATGGCCATGTCTGCCGAAATGACCAACCAATCAATCAACTGGACCGATCCAGCAAGAGTGACCTTGTTTGCCAAACCCTGAATGATCTCAGAATCTTATAACTGGTTCAGCCATGGTGAATCCTAAATGATCTCAGAATTGCACAGCTGGCTCGGCCATGGTGAACCCTAAATGATCTCAGAATCTCACAACTAGCTTGGCCATGATGAACTCTGAATGATCTCAGTATCTCTGAACTGGGCCAAACAGAATGCACATGTTTGAATCTGTTTAGCAATCTCTACATGATCTTATAACTGTATTGATAAAATGGCCCCGATTGTTGAATCCACATAAACTTGGAAATTGGGCCTTCAACAGGAAATCCTAAATCTTCAAAGAAATGGCTCTAATTGATGGCCAACAAACAAACATACTTGGTACTGGCAACACAAAAAATATTTCTGTAGTAATTAAATGTGATACTTCATACTTGCTACATGTGTAATATGGTAGTTCCTACATGTTCACAGCAAGAATACAACCTGAAGGTATTATTTATACAAGGAACCATCAACAAAACAAATCTAATTATTAGCTATTTGTAACCAACTATGAAGAGGCCACCAGTATGTCTATGGCTATATGCAAAAATTGCAGAAAAATGCTTGAAAACTTTGCATTAAGTTGCCTTGGTACAAAGCTGTTGTTCATTGCAAATAGTTCATATTTCAGAAATGGTAATCAATGGGTTGTTTCAAAAGTGTACCAGTAGAGAAATGGCTTAAAACGGGGTTGCAGACTCGTTATCTTCTATTTCAAGTTGTTACTCATGTTTGTTTTGGTTACAACTACTGCCTTGTCCCCTGGCATCTATAAGCCGAAGCCTGCAAGCAGAAGGGCAGAGTCCACCGCACATCGTTTTCGAAGGCATGCTAGTTGTTTCTGGGAATGGAGACATCAAACCCAGCACTCTTAAATGCTGCTAAATATGCCTGGGGATGAGGCTTCAAGAAACTGTTGACCATCTTACAACACAAAAATGGCAACAAGATTTTATATATTTATCATGAAATCTTGGCATATAGTAAAACAAGATGAGAAAAGCAAGTAATGTTACAGTAAGTGTGGATAGTCTATTTAGATTGTTAAAATATCATACAATTTTTCTGGACAAATTTTCAACCTTTTAAATGACAAAAAGTATGAACAGACACACATATTAAACTAACCTTGTCTACCACTAGTACAACGTGAGCAACATTAACACTAGAAACAATAACTCCACTTGTTCCTACAGGTAGTTCACCTCTTTATACCCTGTTAACAATACTTGAAAACCAACATTCAGAAACACATTTACCTGACTATTCATTTAAATCTCCAGGCCCTATTTGTTCAAATGGTGGATACGGATATCAACCAAATAAATCATGATCACAGAGTATAATGCATGGATAGCACTCTTATCTACTGGATAGCTGTTGTCCACTACATAGTGTTATCCACTTTTTAAACAGCTGAAACCAGATGAGCATAATTTTTCAGTCACTCACTGTTTACAGCTGAGGACTTTTCCATTTGCAAAACTTAATAACTTCAAATATTTGACAGGAAACCCAGTCAAGTTGCTAATTACATGGATTAAACTTAAGCAATACAAAATGGCTGCGAGTGTCTACAAACTGTGATTACCATAGTAACAGACATGCTGGCATTTGCAGATCATGAGACAAATTATGAGGAGCAGACAAAGGCAATTGTCTCTCTAGCTTCTCATGTGCCCTGGAACTTTCAGCCTGTTGATATCAGTTTATACACTCGCAGCCATTTTATATTATAATTTATAAAATTGGAATAAGACCAAGCTACAATGAGTGTTCTGAATTTGCGATCTGAATACTCTTTTCCATCTGTTAGCGAATAAGAGTGCACATTCATTATACTTTCAACAGAAGGTTTACACTGACCACCGTCCTCATTTCTTCCTGCCTCTGCAATCACTGTCAAACAAATTGAATTGTGATCGAATTCTTCACAGGACTGGTTCTTTCAGTGCCATTTGTAAATGAAATTATAAGATGGTGAATTCTGTCACATCAAAAAGAATACAGAATCACTGCAAACTATGACAGAATAATAAATTCAAATACTAGGCTCTCTTTGCCGCACTTGCACTACAAAAAACACTGGATTTCTCTAAAACAGGGATTGCTAGATAAATCACACAATCACCCCCAACCCTCTTGCCCCCAAACATGCCAAGCAGTTGTGTGTCACCAAATTAAATACATTTCTTAGGGCTGGGACAAACCTTTCAACCTTTGCTCGTTCACCTAGCCCTCAAAGGTTTTTCTTAACCTTTCAAGCTTCATTATCGTCATTAAATTATTGAATTTATTGGAACGTATTATTTTTATCAAATAAATATTTTAATATCTGGATAAGCTGCCCAGAACTGGCAGTTTTTCATACAAAAAAAATCATCTAACAGCAGAATTCAAGCAGAGAAGTTCACATTATCGATGTGATTGAAGCTGGCTTGAAATAGTGTTGCAGTTGAAGCTTATCTTGTTTTGTGTGTAACGAGTTAACAAGTTTACTCTCCTTTGTGCCTGTGACCACATGAGAAGTACTTTTCTTAAACAAAGCTCTCACCGATTACCATATATACAAATGAAGGTTCAAAGGTTTGATTTAAACTCAGTAAACTTCAAAAGGTCTTTGGCCACTGTCCCAGCCCTAAATTTTCTATAAACAGTTTGGGGGAACTCTGCAATTAATCTAATAGGAGAGCATGCTGTTCTGGATCAGCTCCTTTATTCTCATTACCAAACTGTATTGGTAAGGTATGGAGAACAAATTTTGATCAACTGAAATAGCTACTTAATAACAATGTCATGTCCAAGCTGTACATTTACAAGACAAAGTCGATTTAGTTCAGATCACACCAGGGACTGTATTAACTGAATAACTTTACTCTAGAATGAAATAAACAAAGATAAGAAATCAACACATGAACTTAGTGTTGGTGTTCACTTAAAATAATATCACTCCCTATATTTTCAATAAGATATTTTCGAGCATCTGGTACATCTGTTTACAACACAATACACACAGTTGATTACACCACCAACGACACAAAGCTGTTATACTGTTGAATATTCCTCTTCAAGATGTCGATACACGGTCCAAGCACACGTTCAAACCTCTGCCGATCAAGCTTGACGCACTTGAGAGGGCCACGAGCCTGTACTGTTGCTGCTCGAGGTCTATTGAGAACCAGTGCTATTTCACCTGGACATGCAGAAAGCAACAGATATTCTATCAATTACAAAATCTGGGAAAAGTTGACAATGCATGTTCTTGCAGACGTACCCAGAAAAATAAATGTAAAATGTACATGATTATAAATAGCTTGAGCTCTAGTGTGATAAAGCTGTGAACATGTTTAGAAGAAGAAATCATCCAAAAATTAAACATCATGGAGTTTATTAGAACAACTTCAAAGTAACTTCCGAAAATATATTTTTATTAGAGAATGGCTACAAATGTTTCAAGAGCTCAAAACAGAAAGAGTGGGAATTGGTTTGACTCCCTCCCCCACTTGTTTATTTCTGGCTTAAGTGTTTAATACCAAGATCATTTTTCACCTACCAAAGTAATCTGAAGTTGACAATTTACTGACTTCCATGTACTCCTCATGTGGTGAGCGTCGCTGAAGAACAACTGCCTGTCCCTACAAGTTTCACAGAAATGTTGTGCTTCAGTGATACAACTTCAGTAATGCAGGTCTTTATACAAATTAACATCATCTTTCTACTTACAATATCAGCACAAACACACAAGTTTGTCAACATTGTTAAATAAGAAATAGGAACACTCTAGGTATTTGTCTCTCTTTTTGCTTTTTCTTTCTTCTCGTTTCACTTCATGGAACTTAGTCTGTCCCAATTTTTTGGTGTCTTGAAGTTGAACAATTTGACTGATCTGAAACAATTTTCCATAGATTAATACATATAACTGTTAAGTTTTGCTCCAGCATTCCAATGAACTGCCAAGCTCTTTAACCACAAGGGGAATCATGAGAATTTAGCATAGAACATTAAAGTGACCAAATGTTTGTATTGTATCTTTAGATCAACCCTTCCACTGCTAATGCCCATTCTGATAAAGTCTGAAAATACAAAAACATAAACACATCAAATTAAGTATTGCCAATTATCTGTCTGGTCTCCATAGATTCTTCATATATTATATAATTTATTATGAAATTGCCAATTAATCTAAGAAAATTTTCTAGCTCTGATCAGTTCCTTCATTCTCATTACTATTATATTAATTATGTTTTATACTGACATTGTAAGGAGAAGACATGTTGACTATCATCTTTATAGTTAGTCTCAACAAGTAGAACATTTTGTTACTAATTTCATACACATGAAAAGCTGAATATTAATCTTAAAATGTTTTTAACTTCAATTCAACCTTACCTCCAGGATAATAAAGAACTCATCTCCATGCTCGCCCTGGACAACAACATTTTCTGCATCTTCAAAATTGACAGGTTCTAAAGCATCAGCAACTGTCAGTCTTTCCCACTTGTCCAGAGATTCAAGTATGTTGACCTTCTCCAAGAACGTCTCATACATTTTCCTCTTGCGGATCTGGCTACCCATGAGAATCCGCCTGTATGTTACCCTGTCAATGGCCCACAGCTTGACATCTGTTTTTGCCTAAAAGTTGCAAGTACAAGCCAAAATTATAATCTGACTTTGAAAACTCTAAATGACATAATTTGAAGTGTGCCTTAGTTACACAAAGAACAATAACACTACAATCAACTTGTGTCTGTTTAAAAACTCTAATGACCACAACTTGACCAAACAGAAATAAGTCGCCATAGTCAGCATTTAAAGATTCTAAGGCAAACATTCAATCACCAGCATCAAATGCAAGAATAACTAACTTGCAGTTAGAACAATTCATGGTTCTGTTGTGATATGAAACATGACTTATTTTCCCCAAGTTTTTAACCAGAAATTCTATTAGTACTTTACGTGTGTTCACTGACCTTGATTGTAGCAGCTCTGGGAGTCCCATAAATCAGGGCAAGCTCTCCAAAACTTCCACCTTCACTTATAACTGACACCAACTGATCTGTGACATAAACCTACAACAAGCAAGAAAAATAGGATCAACCCAAGGTGTAAATGTAAAGCCTGGTTTAATCTTGTGACAGAAGCAGACATGAAAGGAGTGTTCCATTCTAGTGTAAATCAAAAAGCTGAGACAGAAAGAAACAGAAGATTTCACTTTTTGTCTATCTCTGTTTTTGTCAAGCTTCCACAACTTGATGCCCATGAAGTAAAAAATTTTCCCAACATTAATTGCAACCTTCAGCTAGCAAGTGACTGCTTCATTTCATCAAGAGAATCTAAGCTAAACCGAGACCTGTCTACCACACTCTTCCTTGTAAATCCCATAATAATAGAGGGAAAAGAAGAAAAAAACTCTAAGGAAGAATAGATATAGATAGATAGAAACTTTATTTAAGTGTCAAAACAATAAAATATAAACTTGATGAGGAGTCGCATCATTTTTGCACTAGTGTCTTCAGTTATTCAGGATTACTTATACTTGTAACCTGCTGAAAACCCATGATACTCTGAATTCAGGGCTACAACGACTAGTACACAACAAAATATTCTTTGTGAGAAATAAACTCTCCTACTATATCAATATAACACGTCAAAACATTAATTTATATCAACAATAGTGAATTTCTTGTCTTCAACGCATTCCATCCTTCACAGCAATTCTAATACAAGTCTTAATAAGCAACCATCAACCTTGCATGGTCTACTTAACAACCAGGTGTTTGTTATTTAAATCAGTTGTCAAACATGTCACAAATCATGTTTGACATTCTAGGACAGCCCACATGTACCAAATACATGTAGTGGGACTAACAACAACCAGGAACTGAAATATTTGAGCCTGCTGCGGCCACTTCAGACTGCCATCAGTAAAACCTGAGCAACATCACACAGAATTCTAAAGTGGTTGTAGTAGGGCCACGTTTAACATATTCTACCACAAAATCCGATGTATTATACACCTTGGGCTTGTACAAGTTCAAAAGGGGACTAATAACTAGTGATCTTACATGTCTAACCAGGGGCTTAAAACTGGTACAAACAATGGCCGTGTCTGTCATAACAAGTTTTAAAAATTCTATACATGCAAATTATCGAAATAAGACTTTCCCATAGATAAGTCTTTAATATTGTAGTTTATGTTGTAGTACACTCATCATTTCAGTCAATGATGTATTTCACACATAATTCTTGTTGGAAAACATGTGGGCTTATAACTGGAGAGAGGGGGGGGGGTATATAAATGATGGTGCTTATATCTGGGATGTTTTACAGTTTTACACTACCATTGCAGTGTTTGAATTTTTTCAGTGCATTCTTTGAAAGACAAGTTTAATCTTACCTTACTTACAAATGCAAAAACATATCACAAAATCCTTAAATTATACTTTTTTGGTGATCTCAGTAAATCAAATGACAAATGTCATATTCACCATCCAATTATAAACAAAAAGGGAGAAAATATTTCCAGAGCAAGTATGACTAAGAACTGAAATAGCACTGCAAAAAATTAACAGTTAAAATATAATACAATCATTAACATGATTTTGTTCAAAGCTTTAGCGGAGGCAATCTTTTACTCTCTAATCTTTGTTTCCGTAAGCTAATGCTTCTGTAGTGTGGCGTTTCCTTCCTGGCATCACTGCACTGGGTACCACTGAGTACTGACGGTGTACACGCACAAGCACGACATAAACAAGACGGGAAAATATGGAAAACGCTCTGCAAAAGATAACAGATAATAGAAAGCTACTCTGTTCAAAGTATTTTATGTCGTCAGGAGTAACGGATCTCCTCAGAGCTCCCAGAATTCTGGTTTCACTGTATTTTTATATGTAAACACTGACCTGTGCTGTGCAAACTAACCACCGTAACGCAACAGGCACCGAACGCGAACCAGAATGCTTACCTCTACTTCTCCGCTGTCAATGATATAAAAATTGTCTCCTTCATCGCCTGCGATAAAAGAAGGTATAATAAATACCAGTATTCGTCAACACGTTACTGTTAGCCTATCACAAGCAAAACGAACAGAACCCCATATCAAAAAGACAACAAGGCGTCCGGGAGAAATGTAAAACTAAACCGTCTTTATACTCTTATAGACTCCATAACAAACCAAATCGAATCCGATTACTAAACTGTCGTGTAACTCCTCAAAACTACAATTATATGCAATTTTCTTGAACTGTTTCTTGTTTCTTATCTTCTTCAAACCAGCAGCATTCACTTCGCTGGCATGAGAAGACGACCAAATACAATCCTGAAAGAGCACGAATAATATACTGGCGATGGCTTACCCTGTTGGATGACAATTTCACTGGCGCTGTGCTTGACGAGAAACATAGCATCAAAAATGTCGCTGAAAAGAAATAAATCCGATTGTCAAAGCCTATTACATTCGAGCAGCAAATTTTTGTAACCACTGAAAATGAAAGACAATCAGAAGACAAACCCTCGTGTACCTTCTTTCGCCTTCGTCAAGATGCGAAAAGAGTATATTCTTCGATATAGATTTCGACAGGGCGGCCATGGTCTTGTAGTCTTTTGGAACAACCTGTATTAAACAATAAAACAGAACGAAAATGTATAAAATTCAAACTGAAAAACAATATTTATCTCTTGCCACAGTCTCGGGATGGATATTTACCTTTTTAACATAAGAAGTTGCTTCATCTTCCGAAATAACAGCGCCGCTCACTGCACCTCGCCGACGGCGAGCAGGCGGTTTCACTGGTTCCTCGAACTTTTCTCGGTCTTGTTCAGATTCTTCAGAAGGCAATCCCTCTTTCTGCTTAAGTTCATTCTCCTAAAGCACAAAATCACACCAAAGCAAGTTAAGTTCGATCTAACAATCGTTCACTGAGAACCACATGGCAGAATGAAACGTCTAGGCAGAATAACATTTCAAACATCGGTCAATTGAACTCATTGCAGTTCTGAAAACAATCACCTTCTCCAATTTCTCAAAGTGCTCTCGGAAAAACCTGTATGGATTATCTGGCTTTGAAATACATAACTGGACGATACAATCCTTCAAAAGTTTCTGAATATTGTGTTTTTCAACATAAACTTCGCATTGCCTCAGAGCTTCTGCATCACCATCCTGACCCTTCGGAGACGCCATTTTCCTGTGGCCACTTGTGTACAGCAGAATATATTGTGACGTCACATATGTATCGTCCAATCTCTGGCAAGCGTGACGTCAAAGTGACGTCAATCTGTCAGCTGATAAAAACTGAAAATTAACTACGCGCGCGCCATATGTTGTGTTGCATCAACCAAGTTTTCATATTGGCAACAAAACCGGCTACAGAGAGTTATCAGAAACTTCTCTTAACGTGACATCCACGTAACATGACTTCAATATATTCTCGCTATATTTTCTATGTGTACGTACGTGGAAAGTTTACCGTAAAACTTTTTTTAAAGCTGTTAATGCGCGTGTTGTGGGCTAAATTTAAACTTAACTTCGCCCACATACACTTGTGAATCAGCTATTTCAAAGACACGTCTTACTGTAATATACAGTACAAACAATCTCTTCCGCCCCCTGTGCATACGTGCAGCTGAAAACAGTAACACAGTCTAGCTTGCTAATTCTGCAGCCTCAGAATTAATTAAGTCGAACGAGCGCGCAAAGGTCTAGGCCAGAATTTTCTTTACACTCGATTGAGTGCCCTTGCTCGAGTGTGCTAATTCAGTGCTCACTTGCTTGTGCTCGCAAAAAAACAATGCTCTGCTCGCATGCTCGCAAATGGTCGCGAAGATCATTCGATACCCCTAACTTGGGCCTAGTCCGTTGCGCACTAGCAGGATTTTCGGACATTTTTTGCCATTTCAGATGCTTTGCCTTACGATAACAGTGTGTATTACCATTGCCTTACGATAACAGTGTGTATTACCAGCGCCCCTAAAAACAGTTCCGTTTCAACAATCCAGTTTGAGTGCAACAATCTAAACGACATACTCTGAGCAAAAACATAATAAAACAAAGCGATGAGTGCGCGAATTGCGCACATTGTTGGTATAATCGAAACTGTTCGGTCGGTAAAATGTTCGGGCTGTGTTTTTGTTCGTGATTATGCTTAGGACTGACCGTGACGTTTCTCTGTGCTTTACATGTCATATATATAGGGCAGGTTGCGCAGTATGAACCTATAGATTTATAGCAGAAAAACGCAAGAGCGACTGAAAGCAAGTGTAACACAAGATTGAAAAACCGAGTGTGAAGCGAGAAAACAAAAGTGTGAGCGCTTTAGGAAATACAACATATATACGTAGCTTCTGTGGGGCAGGCTACACGAGATAAGGAAAATGCTGTTTTGCTTGTGCTTGTGTTTGGGTTGCTTGCATTCAAGTGTGAATCAAGATGGTACAAGCGCAACAAAGATGCTTGCCTAACTTGTGCTGCCTGCTTGCGTGTTCTAGTGTGAAGGTCTATATCTCCATAGATATACAATGTCCTGCCCTTGTATTTCCATTGTAGCTTGGCCTGTATCTCCATTGTAACTGGCGGCCATCGGCGCCGTTTGTATAATTTTAAAGCGCATCGAGACGTTGCGTAGGATGCGCTATATAAGCACGGTTATTTTTGTATTTTTTTTAAGGTACTTGGTACTTGTGTAGCTCAAGGTCCTTGTGTTGCGCTAGTGATTGGGCTTAAGCTTGAGTCACTTGTGTTGCTTGCCTGCACGTTCTATACTGTGAAAATCTTGTGTAGCTCAAGGTCCTTGTGTTGCGCTAGCGATTGGACTTAAGCTTGCGTCACTCGTGTTGCTTGCCTGCGCGTTCTAGTGTGAAAGTATTTGTGTAGCTCAAGGTCCTTGTGTTGTGCTAGTGATTGGACTTAAGCTTGCGTCGCTTGTCAGTTCCACCATGCAGGGACAAAGGAGGACCGAGTCAGTGAGTGATACATCCGACTTTAAGAGTGACATGGCTTTTTCTACTGCATATTACACCAAACAAGTTGTGCCATAATGAAGTCTCCGCAAAATATACTGATGCATAAAGCTTACGCGATGCGGTGCTGGAAGTTACTTTAACTGATAACAAATTCAGCTACTCACTCCCTGAAACGAAATCCCTGTCGTGGTCAATCAGTTTTAGACAGGACTGCTTTTCATAATGCGTCCAAACTGCCATCGACTATTAGCTATTATTTATAGTACTTGTAATGTTTTAAAATATTAGTAGAATTTTTTGAAAATGTGTAAATCGGCCATTATAATTTGTAAAATCATTATTATTTTATGGGAGCTTGTATCTTCTATAAGCCAACGGCTTCACAACAAGCTTCCTTGCCAGTTTATTTAATTATTATATTTATTT
>JANVCJ010019669.1:0-14143 GCA_026413505.1 Epizoanthus ramosus | reverse complement strand
ACTGCGTCAATACAACTTTACTTCCGGTAAAAACTTTCGTTCGCCATATCTCGGGAATTATTGGAAGTATTGACAAAAATTTTTTTTTGACTGAAAGCTCTTTTGACGGTCATTTTTATTCTGCATAAATCTTAATTTTTGATTACTTGATCCATTCCAACGTGAACGGTAAATTTGTCATTGACTTTTCCCATATAGCTTAATACATACCAGCGGATATACAGATTTCAATACATCATTGACATTAAACGTAACTGAGAATGTACCTACTCGGATTGGGCTGAAGATTAGAAATGGGATGTTCAATGCAGCGACGTCACCTCAAGAACTAACAAGAGGCAGTGCTACCAGCCACGCGACAGTGTGCGCTTCACCATCCTAAACATTAACTACAATTAATTCGACATTCCCTGCAATGCAACGTCTACAAGTGATACTGACAACATACTCGCGTTTAGGTTCAGGGGGTTGCACACACGAATTCCTTTTTGTCTGGGAAACCTGCTCTCCATACACCCACAAACCTCTTCTTGGTAACGAGCGTAACAAGACATTTTGCAGCTCTGAAACACAATTATAACAGACTGTCAGTTTTTCATAAACATATTTTTCTGATAACCTGGAGTATTCTAAGTTGGGAGTTACTCACAAGTTCCGAATACGACATGTTGTATTTGAGATAGTACAAATTGTCTTTGTTGGACTCGTCTTCCTCTGTAAGGCAGCTTTGGTTCTTGAAAGGATCGACTCGTTTGACGAAGACCTACGATAAACGAAATGCGTGACTAATAGACTCCATGAAAAGGTTTCATTGCTTGATGACTTATTAACTAACAATCTCACCTGTATATTCTGTATATAGTCCAGTGCAATGGATCGATATATAAAGAAAGTTAATTGATTTCAGTGCATAACTTGCCGTTCTACGAGCTGGCTCGAATTGAAACGATTGTATTGATGTAATTTTCATGTGCAATTAGTACATCAGTGAAGCTGATAGCTAGTTGATTTGTAGGTTCAATAACATTTTAATAAAATGACAGTAGTTATTGTTATTAACAATGTTGTTGAATGTTGATGCAAGCGGTAATAATAATATAAAACTTATATGGCGCCTATGCATAAAGGTTCTAAGCGCCTTACATTAGCTAAGGAGAAAAAATTATATATAGAAATGGTCCAAAAAAAATTAAAGATTGTATGCTATTCTAAATAGATGAGTCTTGAGTTTCGATTTAAAAGAAGTGATACTGTCAGCTGATCTGATGAAAAAAGGTAGAGAGTTCCAGAGGATCGGTGCCTGCACAGAATAAGAACGGTAGCCATAAGTCTTGAGATTGTATGGAGCAGTTACCAGTTTGAGTTTGTCAGATGATGATCTAAGGTTTCTATTGGGCCGGTAGAGAGTAATGAGTTCACTTAAGTAAGATGGAGCCAGGTTATGAAGACATTTAAAAGTAATCAAATTTATCTTAAAAACGATTCTTTGTTCCATGGGCAGCCAGTGCAATTCCTGCAATACGGGACTAATGTGCTCATCTTTTTTCGTTCTAGTTATCACACGTGCTGCAGCATTCAGCACATTTTGCAGTTTACCAATCTGTTGCTTAGGAAGACCACATAGTAGCGAGTTGCAGTTATCAATCTTTGAACAAACAAGTGCATGTACGAGAATCTTGGCCGTATTTAAAGTCAGAACATTCCTAATTTTAGGTTATACACGCAATTAACCCGGTACACTACATAACAGCGTGCCAGCGAGCACGGGACGCAAGACATTGCGGGAATGTAAAGAGTCCTTGTGTTTCTTTATGCCGTATTCACTCTGTCTCTCTGTAGCAAGCAAATGTCAATGTGGTTGTCTTTTCGATGTACATATGTACTACTACTACTAGTACTAGTACTACTACTACTACTGCTGCTGCTGCTGCTGCTACTACTACTAGTACTACTACTACTACTACTAATTTATTTCTTAAAACGCATTTTACAAAGTCTCAATGCTTTTACAAATTTTCTTAAATAGAACAAGAAATTATTAACAATTACACTGGCTATGAACATAAAAGATACAGTAGTAATGGTTATGGTTAAAAGCTAGGGCAAGTAGGGGGAGATCGAAAATAAGTAAATATCGAAATATAACATCACAATTCATGTGTAGCTGAATGTTTAGCTTGTCATGTCGTCTGCAGGTCCTGTGCGTCTGCAAATGACTCTTGTACAGTTACACCTCGCTAATACGGACATAATAGAGGCGTGTCTGTATTATGAAGGGGTTCGTACGGAGGGGTTCGTCGACTGTTTATATGAAGGAGGCATGTTCGTATTTTTATCCTAAGATAACTCCAAGTTTGCTTTCAACTTCACTACAACAAACCAGGACAAAAGAGACTTCATCTCGCGTATCTCAAGTTCTAGATCTAAATTGTTTTACGTTTAACTTTATTTTCTCATTTGGTTTCTCGATTTGTCGTTTTTCTGTGGCATGTCTAGGCCATGCCATGTACGTGCCGGCCCTTTCATATTTTGCAGTCATCCGATCGGGCCTTCCGATGTCGACCGGAATATTTGATTCACATTTCACAGGTCAAATGGCTTGCAGTAAATAACCACCGAAAGATCCCGTGTTAATGTTGCATATATCAGGAGTTAACAGTTGTTGAAATACATACATGCATAAAGGCAATTAACACGCGACTATGTTACTTAATTTCACATTTCAAAGGCGCCTTTAGCTCATCCCCTCAGGCTCCCCGGAGATCATCCCCGCCTTCGCCATTCTTCTTTCCTTTACTTTCTGCCAAATTTTTCACCTTGACTTTTGATATAGCATTAACCTTTATGAATTATTTGCATTAGGTCAAGTCATGAAATGAATAGAAAACACGTGTAGAACAAGTAAAGTGCATAGATAAGCGACAGCAATTTACTCCATGAGTTGTCTTGCGCAAACTGATTACTTGCAGCTGAGAAAATAAGCAAAGAAAGCAAATCGGAAGACAAGGTGTCAGTCACATTAAATCGGGCCATATCAGTAAGTTCTTGTAATTAATATAGGCTTCTTTATAGCGCCTGTAATCAATGACGTCAAAGTTGAGGCGAGGACACAGTACGCTAGGCCATGTTACACGCTTTATTTTTATAAGAACAAACTTTATAAGAACACCCAGGCCGAGATTTGCCCAAAAATTAAGAACATTTAAGAATTATATTTAATCCTTGTACACAGATTGAGATGTACATGTAAATTCATAATAACATTTCTTACCGCTCTTTTCATTTTTTTAAAAGCAGCCGAAAACGGTAACAAAAACTTGAATGCTCCTATGCGTTGCATACGCACGATACTGTACGATGTAACGTTTTGTTTGGAATCTGTTCAGTTTTGCAACAATATTACAGTATAAATACTGCACTACGGTAAATTTAGTCCATCAAGATTATCTCGATGCAACTAACCCACTGTTTGGAAATATCCGGAAATAAGAACAATTTAAGAACAACTTGGGGCTGAAATCGCCAAAAAGTTAAGAACAGCCCAGCCTCAGCCGAAAGTTACTGGTTCTTATAAAAAAGAAAGCGTGTATGCGGTTGATCTCAGCGAATTTTTATAGCCAGCATGGTGAATTGTTCCTGTCGATTCGTTGATTTGCATTCCTCTTTCTTTCTTTCCCAGGGCATTCTCCGTAATAACTGTCACATGTTCTAAACGCGAAGTCGAATTGATTGAATAAGCATACAAAATCGCATGCGCAGGTACGGGTACACCAGACGATTTTGGCCGATCGTTGCGATCTGCATATGAAAGTCTCCTAAGGTTTCCCTGACTTCAAGCGCGCTAAGCTCGTCAAGCATGGAATTGTTCACACTGACAAGAATATCTTGTTCCAAGCAAACAAAAAAATATTTCCCTCGCATCTACTGTTAACTTATTCAAGGAATCCTGAAGTTAATAATAATAATAATAATAATAATAATAATAATAATAATAATAATAATAATAATAATAATAAATATTACGCAAATCTGAATTATTCTGCGATGTTGTTGTGCCCAAAACTATCACAAAAACAAGAACGAAGTGAAAAAGTTTGCCTATTTTTGCACATCGACAGTCACGGGCCCACCATCTTGGATTATGTCATTTTCAATAGTGTGAGCTTTGACGACGCTGATTTGTAGTGATTCGTCAGTGTTGTGTCACTGGTAACTGAACTAGTCTTGTATGGTTTAATTAAATATTTATTAGCATTTTGTCCATATTTCCAGGACCTGCCATCAATAATTAATTAGGTGTTCGTCAGGTCTTGCCCAGTGACTGGCTTTATTGCGGTTGATATCCTCGGGATTCATGTGAATTTTCTGACTTCGTCAACATGGACGGGCTTCTTCATACAACTGGATCCGTTTAGTTTGTTACGACTATTATGAAAACTACGAAAAGGACAAAGCCTGTTCTGTGCTTTAATAAATATATTTACTTTCGATATGAATTAATTTCTTCTAACTAGAGCTGATAATAGAAAAAAATCCCACACGTCATCTTCAATATCCATTATTGATGTTAAGTCACGATTCATAGCTATGTCAATAAAGCACAATTGTATGTTCTATTCACAATGTACCAATAAATCACCTGACTGACCAATATACATTCTAATGTGTTGATCCGTTCAAAGCAAATTGAAGAGTGCTCAAAGTTTGTCTTCACGTACCATGCTGTTTTTGCACCTTTTGCTTTTCTTTTATCTGATTTTATCTGACGTTTCGCAAACATGTTTGCTGCGTACCCGAATTTCGCAACAATGTTCTCGTCTCTGATTTAATAGCTGTTTGAATAGCTAATAACAATTTTTAATATAACATATTTAAAATGATTTGTATTTCGGATTGGAAATGAAATACTTTGACCATAGTGTGAATGATTGAGTTGAAAATAAGGTACTTGTTGAGTTGTTTTCATATAGTTTCGAAATATGTCGCACATCACTGAATTCTATATTATTTGTAATATAATGGCACTGCCAGGTGTCTTTTCTTTATTCTTTGAAATAATTATATAGCGAAAAAAGGCAGTCCACTCCGTTTTTGTTGATCTGTAGTTCGGCCACAAATTATACTGCTCGTCTACAACTACATATATATCCGACACTGAACTCTGTCGTGCTTTCCGATTAACGCGCTGTTACACTGCGAAAGTTTCTCAGCAACCCGTCTCGCAACGCCGTTTCGAGACAAGTTGCTGGAGGGGTGTTACAATGTGCAACGGCGCTTGAAAGTTGCTGCAGTTGATGCAAAAAAAAGAACTGAGTTCTACTTCGTTCAACATTGCGCGCAACAAAAAATTGGCGAGACAAGTTGCTGAGGTACCCTTATTGCGCGCAACAAAAAATTGGCGAGACAAGTTGTTGAGGTACCCTTGCTCTTTTAGACAAATTGCTGAGAAAATTGCAGTGTAGCAATGCCTTTGTGATTTATCTTGCTTGATCACCTTTTCACCTGTCTGTTGTTGGGTACATAGTTGAAATATTTTAAATATTGTTATTAAATTAGGTTTTCAGGGCCTAGATGAAAATTACAAATGTTTATTATTATCAGTGTTTATTATTATTATTATATTATTATTATTATTATTATATTATTATTATTATTATATTATTATTATTATTATTATTATTATTATTATTATTATTATTATTATTATTATTATTATTATTATTATAACTATAAAAAAGAGCATCAGTAAAATTAATATACAAGTCCAAGTTTTCAAGATTAGGGTTAGGGTTATGGTTAGTGGTAGGGTTAATGTTAAGGTCCCTATCCCTACCCGCTCAACCTTTTAAAATCCTAACCCTAACCCTAACCATTATCTTGTAGCTGAAATCCGAAATGTCCTTTAGGCAGATGGAAGTGCTAATGGATGATTCCCTGAGAAGCGCATTCCAAATCGCAGGGATTTCTGACTGTGATTCTATAGTCAGCTTATTTTCAGGGACCAGTTAAGGTTTGGGAAATGAACCAATCAGGTGATACAGATGGGAGAATGATCACGTGAGAGCTTTCCTAAAAACTCAGTTATTTCACCGTAGGAAACTAATATTGCAACTATAAGGCAATCATGTTTGTTTTAGATTCCAATTTAATTCCTTCTTTTTACAGCCAAGTTCTTTCTCTATTTTTGTTTTGTTTCTGATATTATACTATTTTAAAGTACTATAGTTAATATCATTGTTTTAATTGTTATTATAAAGAACAGTCTCCTGTAATAATAATAATAGTAATAATAGCAATAATAATAATAATAGTAATAATAATAATAATATTTATATTGTGAATGTTTCACACATATGTGTTTGCATGCACATAATATTAGATATCAAGAAATAATTACAATTAATGAAACAAAAATATACTAAATCTAAAAAAAATATAGTAAACCCAGAGTAAATTATACTAAAAATGTATGATGCTAAAGCTTGCTGTACAATAATAAAACAACAGCAATTGCATTCCTAAAACAAACATTTTTATAAGGGTATTTCTATCGAACTTTTGGGGGTAGGGGGTTGGCTAATTTTTAAAAAACAAATCCTGCAAAGCTATTAAAGTTGTGATTCAAAACCTCTCGAACAGACAAAATCACCTGCAACTCCACCCCCCCCCAAAAAAAATCTAATTGTGACTTCCTCCCTAGAGATGAGGTGAAACACATCACAGGCTAGACCCCCTCACTTTCACCTGAAGGACTTCTCCTTACAAGCAGGCTAGGCCCCCTCACTTTCACCTGAACGACTTCTCCTTACAAGCAGGCTAGGCCCCCTCACTTTCACCCGAACAGCTAAATCTCCCTACAAGCAGGCTAGGCCCCCTCATTTTCACCCGAACAGCTAAATCTCCTTACAAGCAGGCTAGGCCCCCTCACTTTCACCCGAACAGCTAAATCTCCTTACAAGCCGGTTAGGTTACAAATCAGCCACCACATCAGAAACTAAAATCACCAAAAGTTAGTACCAAGTGCTATTAATATATTAATATTTTAGTATATGTTCCTTGTTATCATAATTATATTGTATCGCATAGAATTGTATCTTATAAGATGTGCATAAAACTTTAACCTGCTATTTTATTGTAACATCTGGTATGTATTTTTATTAGGTGAATAAAGACTTTGATTTTGAACCAGCTCCTACTAAAAAGTAAAAAAAAAAAAAAAGTGGTACATTTATATTGCGCCTTTTCCATATGGATATATGCTCAAAAGCACATTACAATTATCAGTTTCAGATCAATAATCACAGTGTTTTCGACAAAGAAAATTATTGGGCCATATATTTAGCAAATGATAGCGAGTGATGGCAAAAAATAGAGATTGATAGCAAATGATAGTGTTAATGCTCATATATGATAATGATAAGTGATAGAAAAGAACATTCCTAATTCACACTCACTAGTTCTCATTCTCATTAATTTTTCCTCTAAACACTCTCACAGTTGCACTGTCAGATTACTCTGTCACACAGACACCTTAGTCCACACTCATTCACCCTCATTAGACATCATTCTCATTCATTTCTCCCTAAACACTCTCACAATACAGTTGCCATCAAAGGACATTAATTAGTCAGATTACAATTATATATTATACAGACACCTTAATCCAACTCATTTTTCACATTTGTCACTCGAGATTGTCTTCTCTAATATCTCTATCTTTCAAATGAACAGGCTAAGTAAAATTCCACCAAGTTTAAAACTTTAAGGAAGAGACACATTTTTGTGGGGCACCCTCCCCCCCCCCAAGTATGAGTCCATATTGTTGTTCAACTCAATATGGAAATTTAGTGTTTTATGATGTTGGTAATCAACTTCTTTCTAAATTACTCATTTTATTAGAAACTAGGTATGTGTTAAATCTAGTTTTTAGTAAAACTTCCAGATTCACCATCACAAAATAATGCCAAATGCACGTCATATAAACATGCAGGATTATTATAGCCTCATGGCAATCAATTCAGTTGCAAGTTTGACCAGAGAATAATCAATATGACAACAGTAGCCACCAGGCAACGTTTCCATAGAAATCTGAGTTTTAACCAAACCTTCCAGTGTTTACAGTTATTTAATTTATGGAAACATA
This sequence comes from Epizoanthus ramosus, assembly GCA_026413505.1. Classification (NCBI taxonomy): domain Eukaryota; kingdom Metazoa; phylum Cnidaria; class Anthozoa; order Zoantharia; family Epizoanthidae; genus Epizoanthus; species Epizoanthus ramosus. Next base: position 6,000 of record JANVCJ010019669.1, on the reverse strand, counting down.
TTTATTAAAGCAAACAATTTTTATTTCTTTTCTAAACTATAAAATGCATGCATAATTCAAAATATAAGCAGGACACTTCTGATAAATGACTCTCTGTCTCTGTACTAAGACTTTATATTGAAAATAAATAATTCAGATCCAAATCAAATCAAAACCAAAGTTATAATTTGTCTATTGCACTGATATACAATAATAATAAAAAGTGAAAATACAGTTTTTAAGAAAACATTGTACGCTTTTTAACAGGATCATTTTCCAAAATCCTTTCAACACTATCTTCCTAAATATGCATCAAGTACTTGACAGCTATGCACAGAAATGACAGTGAAAGGCTTTTAAATATCTTGAAATATGAATTCCTTAACAAACACATTGACTTTCACACTGATAGAATGATGCTGCCACATCGAGACTGGTAACCTAATATATCAGTGTTATCTCGGCGATCGAGGGCAGGCATTAATCAGATAATTCTGTGTATTTTCAACACAAGTTCATTTTTTGCATTCCTGATTTTAATTTTAGCTCCACGCGGCTTCCATTGGATGTAAAATACGTAGTCATTTGACTGACGCTGAGTAAACATTCAGTTTATCCCTACAACAAATCCACACAAACATTTATTTTTCCGGATCACTTGCATCGCGTTTGTGGTTCGCTTGCCGAAAAAAGAAACCTTTGAACACAAAAGAAATTCACATGGAACAAGACGTTGGGATTGTAAAATGAGATATGGCATCTTTTAATTTAGAAATTGTTTGTTTTAACTACAGATTAAAGGAAATAAATATTCATTCCTGATGGACAGCTACGTGTAGAGAATGCGATGGTCGCTAATCACACACAGCTTGACTTTATATGTATTGATATTGTGCATGTATATTCCACTGCGCTGCGCAACTTAATGTAAAGTCATGTTCATTGACAAAATTGCAGTTTTAGGTCTAATAACAGCGTGGTAAAGAAAGAATTATTTGTAGCACAGCTTGAAGACAAAGCTAATTAGACAATTTTTACACCTTCTAATCTATATATTCCAGTTTGAGTCGAGTCTCATTTGGCGTGACATGCGGCGTGGAACAGACAACCATGTAATCTACACGTGCTCGCTCATTTCAGGAAGAGAAAATTGCAACATTACTCTTGTGGAAACACTTTTTCATGTGTCCGAACTACTCCAACAATGAAACACGCTAGCATTCCTTCCTGTCCATGAATCCACGGTAATTAGTCCACTGAAAACACAATAGCTTACAATATATTGAATTAGCATAACACAAGCACGAAGTTCAAAAGATAATCCAAAAAGGATTTTACTCGACCGTGTCAACAGTCCAAAATGTATTCTGCAAAGGACACCATGATTCGAATAACAACATTACGCAGAGAATATCGCTGAGAACGTTCAACAGACACGGTTTGGATGTTTAAAACTTAAGTATATGCGGCTGAAGGTACACAAGATGGACGCGAAATGCAAAAAATATTAAAAATATAATCATAATATTATATCATATCATATCTACATATTCCATTTCAAGAAAACTTTCAATCCGGTCTAGCTTTTATATTTATCTCGGAGAGTTGTTATTGTGGCCACAAGCCATCTGTATTTCTACTTGTATATAATATTCCTTTATAGATATCAAAGATGATTTTGTTTCTGAGCACTAATTACATAAATTTTGCAAATCAAATAGAATTATTAACCAGTTTAGGCTTGTGAGAAAAATACTCCACCTAACAAAGTATCATTAAATTAGAATGTTAACAAGTTCTTCAGTCACTGACAAAGTAAAAATCATAAATCTCTAAGCTTCTAACATCGTCTTCTGTAGTGTTATTTCGCAAAACACTCTGATTACAGCTCAGACTACTTGTATTAGCAGTGAATGCTATTCGCCGATTTATCATTTGACATTTGTATAAAATTGTAAATTATATGTTTTGATCTTCAAGAAAGTCGACGGAATTCAATTCAGCAATCAATTTGTGAGCTTTTCATCCAGAAAGCCGGCCAAAAATGCCTAAGTTTAATAACGATAGCGCGTTATTCTATACCCGATACATTTGTATTCTATACAAATGAGAAGTATGCTTTAGTTGGAATACGTGGAGATAGAATCAAATGTTGTCAACAATGATATCGTGAAATTCAAACTTTCGACACGCCGTCTTCGCTTGCAAGAGGCCACACGTATTGTCTCTGCATGTCAGAACCGTCTAACGCTGCTAACTGGCATGAACCGATCTCCATCGTTATATTGGTTTTCCTAACTGAACAAATGGTAAAGGAAACGCGCCTCATTTGTAAAGGAAATGCACTTTTTAGCGGGGTGTAAAAACCACAAGCGATAGCTCGCGTATCGGAGACCGCAGATCTCTAAACTGGTGTTTAACGTTCGATTACCTAAAATATATCTTCCCACGCTTTCTTCTTTGTTTACAGCTCTACCATGCCCTAGATTCAGGTCACAAGAGAACGCTTCTGAGCAAGACATGTACTGATGTAAGTTTCTTACCTTAGCCAGCTGATGGTAAATCAACCAAATGAAATCGCGGTGTGTGTCTTGGGGGTCTGTGCAGTCACAACTTGTTCTAGTCACGACTAGACTATCTTCAGTTCAAGAGAAGCACTCGTTAATATGCGAGAGATCTCGTTAGTTCTCCGTTACAATATGGTTAATCTCAAAAGATATTTTCCAACACACTGCACTGCTGTCTGCCAACTCCAATCAAGCCAGTCGCTTTCCAAACGTTATGCTCCACTTCACGACCAACGGAAGCTGGGTATGACGTCACAGGTACAGCCTCGATGTCACTCAATTTCAGTTTATGGTATTATAAAGACTATAAAGTGACCGACCGACCGGTTTCCAGTTTGATCTTGCAGACAGATGGTCACAGATATATAGGCATTGGCGGATTGTGCTTCTAAAAGTGGCATATTATGCTACTAGCAGTGCTCGAAATTTTGCCAAATTATGCCAGAATTCCCAAATTATGCTCCTGATTTCCGAAATTATGCTCACAAAATGACGTAGATTCTGTACATATAGGCGCGCAATAACGACACCAAATTATGATGTTTTTCAAATATGTTGTTGTTGTAAATTTATTTGTGTTTTATGGCAGTTTGTCTCGGTCCTCAAAAAGGTTTTTTAAAACTGCGCACGCAAAATTCGCCAATACTATTAGCGTAGCTAAAACACGCATTGCAAGAACATACTACCTAAATTTATTTTATTTATGTAGAAAATACACCATTTTTACTAAACTTTATGAATTTATGCTCCAAAAAGTGCTAAAATTTGCTAATTATGCCGTGGCAGTGCTCGTTTAAAAGATTATGCTTTTTTGCTCCAATTATGGCAAAAATTATGCTAGCACAATCCGCCAATGCCTACTTGCCATTCCTCATACAGCAATATTTTAGGAACTTAGTAAGTCGGATTGAAATCCGCGAAAAAATCCTGGAAATTTAAAACATTTCTTTCTAAATTCAATCGTTTCTCTCCAATCAGTTGTTGTCGCGTTTGAAGTTTCTAAATTTAATGGCGCTGGTATCTCACCGGTTATTGTCGAGTTTGAAGCGAGTTCTGGCCCGGTGATTTAGCGTTTTGTTTTTTGGTCTAGCTTAGTAATTTGAAGAATGCGTACGGCTCTGGGACACAAAGCCAATTTTCTGGCGAATTTGGTTAACGTTACCGTGCAGGTTGAGCGGTGTTTTCAAGCTTTTTCAGTTATTCACAATTGGCCTGCATCTTCGTTGTTACACAGCGGATACCCATAAACCTATACATCAATGGAGAGCTTATAAAGTTCCCTAAACGATGCTTTTATTCCAGTTGAAAAATTCCTTTTGATAAGCGAGCGCGAGGGCGGTGTTTCTGAACCATTTACCGTCCTTCAGGACGTCCCAAGTTTCCCCAATTTCAATCTAGGGCATCAGTTGTCAGATTATCAGTTTTAGCACTGTTTATACTCCAAAAACCTGTCGGGAATTCTTGATTTGTCGCTCCGTTTTTTGTTATGGTAATAATTATCTAATTATTCGCTTTTAGTTCACAGAATTTTACAATATCGGCTCTAAAAAACTAAGCTTTCCATCGATATATAGGTTTATGAGTATCTGTTGCGTAACAACAAAGAGACAGGCCAATAACTAATATAATAACTGAAAATACCGCTCAACTTCGACATTCATTCGGTTTTTCTTCAATAGCGCGCCAGGGTTTCATTTAAATTTTTTAAATCTAGTCAAAAGTGTAATATTTTCCGAAAGCCTAGCAAATTATGAATCTAAAAAACACAAGTTTTTAGTTATGGAACCATAATTTATAAGAGGCCATTATTAAAGGAACTGAGACCAGTTCTTGAAGACGGTGTCTCGACTCAAAAAATATTTCACTTAATAAAACGGCTCGGCTAGTCTGCAAACAAAAAACTTGTAAACCGTGTAAGGGTTCATTAATGAACGCTTTATCATTTTATCGTTCATCAGAGTTGTAGTGGTGCGGTCAGACGTATACATTCTAATTTTTCAAAAACTAGCGAAAATTTCGGGAAACCTTGGAACACATGTAACTAAGTCTACAACATTTTAAGACAATGCGATTTAAAATATTGTTTTAGTTATAACTTTTTGCAACTGGGTATTTTCAGCTTTAAAAGCTGAAGTCGAAGAAAATTTTAGTTGTACATAATGATTATTGGTTTTCACACCCACAGAATGTTTCTCCAATGAGAACTCGAAGTGATCTCTCGGACTTTCTTTCTCATTTATTTTTCCCTTTCCCCCAGTTGGGAGATCCTGTTCACAGGCTATATCCGAATGAACAGCGTGATCATGATCAAACAGAGTACGAAACATTTCTGTATCGACTGCGGTTTTCATTGATTGTCTTGCTCAAACCATGACCTTGCGCTTTAACATTTTCTGGGGAGCAAATTGCATCGCCACTTCTTTCTTTTCTTCAGTCTCGTCTACCATTCCATGGACTATTTATTTGTTTCCCGAGAGGGGGGATTGGGGGTACTCCTCAAAAATTTTGTTGGGGGTGTGCGGCCGCTTCGTAAACCTTTACCCGTTTCAGATCAAAATATGCGAATTTCTCTAGTCTCTACCCAATGTCAAACCTGGCCCCAAAATCGATATCCATTTTCATACAGGCCCTCTAATATGTTATCGGCCCCATTTTCATACCAGCTACCATAAATGGGTTCTGTTTCCGTACTTTGAATGGTGAACATCTGAGATCGACCCAAAAATATCAGATCACACGGCACGTCTCCACAGTTTCTTCCAAAAACCATACCCAATTTCAGACCAAAACAGCTCGAAAACCATACCCTTTAGGGCCGCACCTACCTATATATAGCTCATGTGAGCTAAGGGAGTACTCCTCCCACAGGCTTTGTTTACGGTCATCCATTAGGGGAAAAAACATGAAAAAAATAAAACTCTGGATATGAAACCACGACTCGCTCGAGATTAACAGAGAGCTTGAAAAATGATGATGCCGTCGCGCTATCGTCGTGCTAGAGCAAGCTAATGCAACGTTCGTCATCCAATAAACAATCTTGACCATTCTTGATTAAATCCGAAAGGGAAACTAAAACTGAAAACTAGAATTGAGTACAAGGTAAAAAACAACACAAAACAATTATCTTTCAATAACTCATTTTTAGCTTTTCCAAACTCCTGTTTTTCACGAGTATAAACTCCACTTTGTGAAGAAAAATTCTGGAACAAATTACAAAAACCTATCCTGACACCTGAAGTACACTCTTTTTTTTATAAGAACCTTTTTTATAAGAACATGAGGCTGAAAATCGCCAAAAATTTAAGAATATGCTAAGAACATGCTGAGGCTGAGAATTGTGTGCATCAGCGTGACATGCATGACAACTTTGCCGTAAATTCACGTTTTCTTTTGTATCAGCTACTATATTAAAAAATTAGATCATGTACAGTACAAAGTACATGTACAAATCAAC
>JANVCJ010019558.1:0-14145 GCA_026413505.1 Epizoanthus ramosus | reverse complement strand
GGCAGCATTTTCCTCACTGTTAGTGATTGCTAGTAATAATAATAATAATATTAATATTAATAATAATAATAATAATAATAAACTATAGTAAAACAAACTATAATTTTGTTGATGATTAAAACGAACGATTTCGACCAACACGGTCATCCTCGCGAAATGCATGGGGTTAAATTCTGTTGGATAGTTTGTATATTACAGATCTGATAACAAAATCTTATTGTTTATAGGTGACTCCCTTGGGGAACAATAAAAGATGAAGAGAGGACACTTGTTTATTCAAAGATGGTTTTCGATTAGCGATGTAGATAGCTTCTAGGGTTCGTCTCTTGGGTCAGGAACTTGAAAAGGCTAGGAATTTCCAGGAGAAAGAGTGATCCGGGTTGGTGAGATTAAAAATGAGGAACACTATTTAGGGCTGAACTCCGTATGGGTTTCTAGGATTGGCGGTGGTCGTAAAAATTCCCCCCCCCCCCTCCCTCTACACCTTTTCCTGAATTAATAAAAAAAAGCACTTACAATTCTTATCTGGAGCTCTCGAGACACGACGATCTCCTGTTGAGTCTGTCTGTATTCTGCCATCAGGTCTCTGCTCGCCATGTACATCTACGTGCACTACGTTAGTAGATTTTGCTATTCCTGTAGGATCGGTGATTACTTCCTCGTAACAAGTCGAACTTGAAGCTGGGGCATTGTACCTAAGAAATTGATTCGGTCGTTTCTTGGCTAAAGAACTGTTAATCTCTTTGCTTGGTATTTCCTCATAACTAGCTGTTCCCCCTATTTCGTACAATTCCCCGCTTCTTCGGCACTTGACGTTCACTGAGTTCGCAGCTATAACGTAATCACAAGGTTTTGTCATCGCGAGGTCCAAAGATACATCATATATTGCTTTCTTTAAAAATATCTAGTCAAGCAGTCAGTTTTTATATTGATTTTAATCTTAGTTCTTATACAAAAACATTCTCTGAACTTATTTACAATTTGTCATTTAACTTTTTCCATTTTTCAAGTAATATTTATATGTACAAAGTTGAAGGATTCACAAAATTCACACAAGAAATTGTTGGTCTCGAGGATACAGAGAACTGCTTCCTCCATAAATAACGTGTGTCTGTGACATGTTTTCAAATAGTATTACATTTGAACAGACAACTACATGTCGCTGCAATATAACACAAATCTGCCAAACTGTTCATCAGTAGGGATACCTAAAATGTGTGCAATTATGCAGTTGGTTTGGGAATGTTTACGCGCATCCTAACATGAAGTTATAGTACCTTCACCATTACGCCTACACCATTGGTCAAACTAACCTGAAACGTGTTTCCTGTTGTTTTGTACCCGTCACCATTCATGGAGCAGAAAGGTTATATAGTTAGTTACTGCATGATAGTAAACACAGACCATATTTCTAGAATAATGAAAAACAGTGTAAAAGGCATGTGTAGACTCATTGACACCTGGAATCAAATGACGAACTTATTACGGGGACCTTAAGAGAGATATTACAGTTAAAAACACAGGCATGAGAAAAGTGCTACTAGGCCAGTTCAAAGGTCGAATTTCTCTTTTGCCAAATAAATTATGTTGTAGATTCGGCACATGAAATGAACAAGAAACTAGATTCCGTCGCTATTTGACATTGGATTCCTGAGTATTACGTTCGACTAAAGTATTTTAATACTCGGAGTTGAATAATACATTTACTTTGTGAAGTACGTGATCACGTGACTAGCCACACTCTAAAAGCTGCCCAAAATTACAAGGAAAAATTACAAGCTATAGCGCTTCCACTGAGAACCGAAATAGTGATATTTAGGCCTAGCTTATGAAATTAAGGTTACCGTGCAGATTGAGCGGTGTTTTGAAGCTTTTTCAGTTATTGACCTGTATCTTCGTTGTTACACAGCAGATACCCACGAACCTATATATCAATGGAAAGCTTATAAAATTCTCTAATCGGTGCTTTTATTCGAGTTGAAAAGTTCGTTTGATAAGCGAGCACAAGGTCTGTGTTTCCGAACCATTTGCCGTCCTTCAAGACGTCCCAAGTTTCTCGACTTTCAATTTAATTTATCAGTTTTAGCACTATTTATACTCCAAAAAGGTGCAGGGGATTTTTGATTGGCAGATATTGTAAAATTCTGTGAACTAAAAGCGAAGAATTAAATAATTATTACCATAACAAAAAACGGAGTGTTTATGGGTATCCGCCGTGTAACAACGAAGATACAGGCCAATAACTGAAAAAGCTTGAAACACCGCTCAAACTGCACAGTAACCTCAAATACTATATTATCGATACTGCCTCTTTTTACATGATAACAAATAATTAATATTTTATATACAGATCTGATTTCCTTGTATCTATTAACGGAAGGACCTCCGCAGTACTCTCTGTAAGCCTCACACGGATGATGAACTTACATCGGGATCTGTCTTGAGTAGGTCGTCCAGGAAATCTACCTGTGCTTTGTCTCTAGGAACAGCACGCACCAGCTTGTGACTTGAACATGAAACAGAAGGTTCATTAATGAGTAGTCAAAAAATATTGGTGGTTAAGACGGAGAGGAGAGGGGGGGAGGGGGGGGGGGGGTTGATGAGAAAATATGGTATGGGTGAAAATATTAGAACTCTAATATGGAAGTACCGCAAAAACAATGTTGTTAACTAGAAAAGGTTTCAAAGACAATGTTGTAATACTGAAATATTTCTTGTATGTTCTACTCTCAAACCAAGTTTGTCAAGAATGCAAGAATGGCATCTCGGAGATTCAAATTTCAAACAATATTTGCAACTGGGACGATGGAGCTTACTTCTTGACCACCTATCGGATCAAAAATTCATTTAATAGTTTCAAGCACGTTACAGAAAACTAGAATAATAATAATAATAATAACAATAACAGCAATAACAACAATAATAATAATAATAATAATAATAAAACGTTTTTTTATTCTCTTTTCTAAAACTAATTCAAAGAATACTAATTCAAAGAATCTATTACAATTTACATGTATATAAAATAATACAGGGTTCAAAAAAAGAGTCAAAATACTAGGTAAAATATAAGTAGTTCAAAAGGTTTTTCAGGTGAAACTGATTGATGGGAGAGGCAAGATTGTCAAACCAGTTCCCACAAACGACTCTAAACACCTAACATCGTGTTCACACCCAAACACTGGCCGCTAAAATTAATATTAGTAAATATCGATCTTTTTAGAATGCTTTAAAAGTCCTGCGCGACATAATGTGGCCAAATAAATTAGGGCGCTATAGTCAGAAGAAGTGCACTGCCTCATGCAGGACCCACCATAAGAGTAAAGGCGTGTGTATACATGTATAATACCCTCACCCCACCCCACCCCACCTGAAAAGATAACCTCTGCTTTTTGTGGCCCCCGTTCTATGTTGTAGGTAACGTTGCAAATGTTTTATTAACTAATTTTACTGATACATATATGTTGTTGTCCATAACATGTATTCCTTTTTGTTATTCTTAAAGGGGCTATGTCACGGTAATGCGCATGCTCTCTGGTCTTGTCAGGAACAAAGCCTCCATAGTTATTAAACACAAGTTGTAAGCTCAATAGGATAACAAGAAATGATAAGATGGTTATATATTGTAAACCCTAAAGTGTCTAAATACAAGAAACAGAGTCTTGACAGCAAACGGATTTAACTTATTTAATGTCTAGCCTGGACCGAAATTAGATTGTCAGTTTGTAAACCGTTTCAGTAATGTTCCCCAATTTTAACCATCCAGGTCGCTCTTGTGTTTTTCTACGACGGTAACGTGTTATTTTTGGATTTCCATCGATTTGTTTAAAATTTCGAACATCGCAAAAATGCCTTAAATAGCGGTGACATAGCCCCTTTAAAACTAGTGTTTTAGTCACGATGCTCACCATCTGATGACTGATGGGTGTGTATTACTTGGCTGTATCCAAGTAATAAAGAGGATGGGGGAGCGATTATAGTAAGTTGTAGATCTAAATATTCGAAATAAGGCTACAAATGCACACACACAAATACGCACTCACAACACACACGTATACAGACACGTAGGTGCCCCCCCTGTGCACCCCTCCCTACCCCACAGCATTTATACGCACCAGAGTGACGGTCGGTGAGATAAACTTCCAGCATAGGATGAAAAACATGTTGGGTCGTTTGCCGATCATTGTCTCGATCATATCTGACAGTTTCTCGGTGCCTGTTCGAAGAAGATGTAAAATGATGAGTGTCAGGTACGGGTACGAATACGATGAAAATGTTCCACCAAAAAGCGAGCGAAAGCCTGGGGATACTCTGGTTCAGTCGCGCTCTCACTCGAACAGCCATTTTGGAACAGAATTGTGCTGGTAAGTACACTATACAGAATACTGATAGAAATAACTGACAAGTTTAAATCTATAAATTTATCTGAAATTTGAATGTAATAATTTGCCTGAATATCACTATGACAAAAACATTACAAATGTGGAATTCGTTCTCATGGCTTTACAGACGTACTTAGTGAACGCCTTGTGATTGTTGTGTTGGGCTCGTTGTCAATCATTGCAGCCCGTTGGGCTGAATTGCGAAAGACACAGCTCACGAGGTCGAACCGAAAGCATTACAAGGCGCCTGTGGCAGCCGCTGTACGGCCCATGTATGACATCGGAGCACAGCCTACAGCTAGATGGATTCAGTTGCATGTAGAGATGAGATACAGACCTACCGGCATTAGCCTACTCTTATCGATGAGTGCGTGGGTTCTTTCAAGTCCCCCGATAGAACGTCGAGAGACTAGGCCAACGGCTTAACGTCCACGGACGGTGTGGCGAAAGAAGGTCGTACAAATACAATTCTCGGGAAGGCCGGGGATTGAACCTGGGACCTTCAGGTTGGGAGTCGGAGATGTTACCGACTGAGCCAACCACGCTCACACTACACGCACTGATACGCATCAAGTGGTCAACGCATCAGCATGGGATCGTCTCGTGAAGTAATATTGTATTAAAAATCTTATTGTTTTACTTCTTCGTTCATAAGGCGAGGCATGCCGAATCCATGATGACTAAATGATCAAATATTCTTTAAAATATACAGCAAGTGTTTGGATCAAGATCATAAACAGTACTTACCCAAACCCCAGCCAATAACCAGTGCTTCACAGAGAGCGAGGAACAGCAGGGAAATGCCGCCTGTCTGATAATCAAACATGTTGAAGACATACATGCCTCCCTGCAACAGATTGGTTCAACATCTTAAAATTAAAATTCATACTGTATCAACTTCTTCAGTTTGCATGGGAGTGGAGACAGAGAATACAAGATTGGATAACTGCTTCACCTTGAAAACTTTGCTATTATTTATGAAAAAATCCCAGACCTGTCCCACATCTGATTTTTAAAAATGCTTCTTAATTTAGCCCGAGGCTTTTAGTCCAAAACCGTACTCCTTGTAATTAGTGACCGCCATCTAATTGAGAATCGATTGTTCTCAATAAATAATAATAATAATAATAATAATCTTATATAGCGCTGTTTCTCTACGATCCAACAGCGCTGTACAATAATAACAGTTCTAAAGTTCTAAAATTCGAAATTCTAAAAGTTCTTATCATTTCCGTAAGCTTGCCACAACCTAAATTTGGTGCCTTGAGAACGAAAATCCGTCAAATACTTGGCGAGTAATCGCCAGAAATGTGATTGCGCATTTTCACTCATAAATTGACAAAAAACTACTTTTTTCTCAAAAAATGCTAATTAACTTTTGTTAAATATTTTATAAAGTGCTATTGCTGCTTGCATAATTTGAGGGAAAAAATTACCTGTGCCACCACCTTCATTTACCTTTTAACACATCAATTAATGTTCTTACTTGTTATTTGCCAGAAATATCTCACGTTGCAACAGATCTTTCTTCTACTTGTGATTAATAATTTGGTAAAGTTTAAAGAAAAGTTGTTGAGATATTTTGAGAAATCCTGATTAGAGTTGAAAATTAAGGTGGTTTTTGGTTTCCAACAGTTGCCATGAAAGTGCAGGTCAAATCTATTATTGAATACAGATACAATCACTAACGTTTTTTCAAACAAAATTCCAACCATAATTATGCCATAGAACAGTTTTGAAAAGAAGAAAAGAATGTTCTGTGACTAGAAAAGTCCAAATTTGGTCTTCCCTTAGACTCCTTTCCTGTTGACTTGTTCTATATATGCAGACACTTCTTTTTTATGTCTTTTAATATTTTACTAATACATGAGTTAACTTATATTAATTACGTTGGTTCAGGTTGTGGGAGATAAAGGATTGCACTGTCCTTGACCTATTGGGGGATATTTCTTCCCTTTGTTATCTCATTTCAACTGTTTGAACGTGTTTTATGCTAAATATAGTCTCCAAACTGACCATGTAGATAAACTAGTATAGAGCCTAGGAGCTATTGGCTAACCATTAAAACTCCCGATATTGTTTTGTAGTTCTCCCAAAATACGACGGTCAAGTTTGAAGTGCGAGAATACGGTAAGTCACAGTATTTATTCAATTCATATAAAGATTTGCATTTTTCACGTTCCAGCCTAGTGTACTAAAATCATGTTTTAGTAAATTTACACGAATATCATTCAATCTATATTTTTAAACTTTATAAACCTCTTCCTCAATACTACCCCCCCCCCCCCCTAATATAAAAAGAAACAGCAACAGCAACAACAATAGCAACAGCAAGACTAAAATTTAAACAATTTAAAAAAAACAGAGTAGCTTATCTCATGCAAAATGTCCACCGGAATATATAGCATGTTGATTTGATGTAACAAACAACTCAATACCAGAAGTAGATTTCGCCCTAAATGTATGATACTCCGTTCGTTTACATAAAACTTATATCACATTTTATAATGAGATTTATTAAGTAAGAGTTGATATGATTCACATGCTTTCTGCTGGGAGCGGAGAATCTTTGATTTCTATAGGATTGTGTAGCCCGCAACTTCCAAAACATCCTGATGATAAGTCTCAGTACTTGGCCAACTCGAGGACGTAGAAATTATAATTTCAATACAGCCAGTTTACCACAGTGTGCAATTTTACATCACGGTATTTTCCCGCCAGTTCTCCCGACGTACTCTGTGAAGATATCTGGACCTGATTTCATCCTTACGACAGATAAAACTGTTGATATCAATATCGCATCCAGGTGAGTCATAGATAGACGTTAAGGGGGGAGGGGGTAAGTTACAGGAAAAATACAGGGGAGGTACCTCCAGTTTTCTGTGAAGATATCTGAACCTGATTACATTCTGTCAGATAAAACCGTGAGTCACAGATAGATATTGATGAGAGAGGGTGCGTTGATGTCTAGATTTTTAGAGGTGAGCCCAAAACCCACTGATTTACTTGGAGTTTAATATTTGAAGAAAGAAAGTGGTGGGTAAATTGATAATTTTAGGAAGAAAATGTAAATTGTAATGACTTAAGACAATATTCATCACTGCGAGACACGCGGGAATAAACCAAAAATCCTACCCTTTATTTCCCAGTTTCTCTTATTTAAGTACATTGTTTCAGATTGAATTTAACATTTCGAAAGTGGACTGTTTTGGTTTTAAAACACTTAATACACACATTCCACACACGTTTCCTATCTAGATAACATACGTGATAATAACATCAACTATGGTCACCAAAGTACATATATGTGGATCCACGGATAAAAGGAGGTAATCACTCTAATTACGGGTAATAAGGATCTGTCGTCTGAACACATTTTGAGGCCCTGCATGTTTTAGAGAACATTCTCGATTTTGATTTTGATTCCATGTTTTGAAGGAATTTCAATTTCCGGTACCTAAAAGTGCACGATTTTCCAAAAATCGCCAGCTCGTGTTGGAGTATCTAAATTCTTTATTCCAAAATGCGATAGATGATACACCGTTTCAGAGCAAAAGTATTAAAAATCCTGCCCCGTTGGGTGGCAGACAACGTACAGCCAATGTTGGAAGTACCTAGCACCAGGAGTGAGTCACCATCATAAGAAAGATAATGCCAATAATTATTTGGGAATCCTTCTTTTTCCTTAGCTACACCTTTGGTAAAGCTGTTGATGGTGAAGTCCACGTAAAGCTTAGTGTGGTGGGCCTTGGAAAAGCGCCAGTTCTAGTTACTACCCAGTATGCTCCGGTAAGAGTGCAGATAATTCCAGATTATGTGCCGTGAATGATAATAATGATAATGGTGATGATGATGATAATGCCAAGGTGTTGATAATGATGGTGATGATGATGGTTCTATTGTTAATGGAAATGGTGATAATGAGAATGATCGTGATGATGACAATGCGTGATAATGATGATGATGATGATGATGATGATGATGATGATGATAACGATGGTGATTGTGATGATGGTAATGATTGTGGTAATGCTAATGGTGAAGATAATGATGACAATAATGAAGGTGATAATGATGACTAATGGTTTTGATGATGGGTTGATGATGATGATGGTAATGGTAATGGTAATGGTAATGGTAATGGTAATGGTAATGGTGATGGTAATGGTAATGGTGATGGTAATGGTGATGGCGACGGTAATGGTGACGGTGATGGCGACGATAATGGTGATGGTGACGGTGACAGTGTAGGTAATGGTGACGGTAATGGTGGTGGTAATGGTAATGGTGGTGGTAATGGTGTTGGTAATGGTAATGGTAATGGCAATGGCAATGGCAATGGCAATGGCAATGGCAATGGCAATGGCAATGGCAATGGCAATGGCAATGGCAATGGCAATGACAATGGCAATGGCAACGGTAACGGTAACGGTAATGGTAATAGCAACGGGAATTGGAATGGGAATGGAAATGGGAATGGGAGTGGGAATGGAAATGGAATTGGAATGGGAATGGGAATTGGAATGAGAATGGGATTGGGAAAGGGAATGGGAATGGGAATGGGAATGGAAATGGGAATTGGAATGGGAATGGGAATGGGAATTGTAATGAGAATGGGAGTGGGAATGGGAATGGGAGCAGTAGCAGTAACGTTAGCAGTAGCAGTAGCAGCAGCAGCAATAGCAGTAGCAGCAGCAGGAGCAAGAACAGGAGCAAGAGCAAGAGCAATAAAACTATATTCGTCAATTAATTAACTCTTGTACCCTGTAACATGTTAAGAACATAGATGCTTTAATTAGCAACAAAACAATATACACTTTGCAGCTTTGTGGATCCCAAATATCTGATGTTGTTATAAGCTGTCTGACAAACAACTGAGAAATAACGTTGCAAGAAACAGGCACACCGATCACTAAACGGATATGTCCATTCAATGTAAATTGTTGCTAAATTTGCAGAGATAGATGTGAGTGCTTGTGTACACTTGGAATTTTATCCTTATTTTGTTCAATGTCATCTGAGCAACGAGTGAATGTTTTTCTTGTACAAGGGTACAAAATTCATTGATTAGTCAGGTGAGTAAACATAACAGTAGCACGTGTTACAGTCATGCAGATAACCACGTACAAAGTCGATGGAAATTTTCACATCCGGGAACACTGTCTACAACCAAGCAATCCATAAATAGTTAAGGAACACTGGCCTGTATGTCAAATCGGCAGTTCATTTGTGAACCATAAGGAATACGAAAATGTCCAATCAGATGGCGCGATTTTATCGATGACATAGCACGTATGTTCGTAACGAGTTACGGGGATAGAGAGATGACTGGTCCATATATGCTACAAAACCATTTGTTGCCCACTGTTTCTTACGTGAGTTTAAAGAGACATTTGCTTTGTCGCCTTTGTCAAACATAGTTTAGAACCATTTTGTTTTGTTGAAGATGTTTTGTGGTTAAACTAAATTAACTAATTGTGTTTGTAGGGAAATGTTTCAATGGATTGGAAAACACAAACGCAGTGTGAGACTCAGTTGTAGGTTATAAGCAGTTCAATGTCAGTGGTATAAATGCCGTAAATTCCCAATTAAAAAAGCCCGGGCCAGTTTTTGTTTCTTGACGGAATTGACTTTTGAGGAGGGGGAGACGTGGAAGAGGGAAAGGTTTGTTATTGAAGGACGTTTTTCGTAATGAAATGGTGTACTTTTAGAAAACGTTTTATGGGTTTTTAGTTAAGGGTTTAGAAAAAAAAATACCGTTTGCGACTTAAAGTTATCTTCAGGGTTTATCGTAGCTGCTGTCGATGTTGCATTAGTTTAGAAGGCAAATTACGTCACTTCCTTTGGGAACAGAGAGACCGTGAGCTTTTTGTTTAGGAATGGCTTTCTTGAGGCAATGAACAAAGCCCCCAAAATAATTCTCTTCTTCAACTGTTTAGCGGTTATAATTGTACGCCATTTAAAAATGGATGTGCTTTTTAATGTACTATAACCTTTTAGTATTAGCTGTGCAGCATGAAACACAATTATTAGTTTGCTTCTTCTTGACTTGATTACAGAGACATTTTCAGTTTAAAGCTTGAGAAAACTGTTTGCCGAAACGTTTGATTATACTAACAGAAGGGTACAGGAGATTACTATTTGTGATATGAATCACGAAACAAAATGTAATTATTGAATTGGATAAAATAAATGTATGTCATTGCTGCTTATCTGAACATTTCATTACGACATGATGTCGATTTGGTTTACAGAACTGTGCCAGTATCCCTTATTAGGCTAAACGATTTTGTAACAATTTCGTATGGTTAACCTCTGTTATGGTTCGGCCCGATAACAGTTAACAAAAGAAAGCTTTACCCAAAATTTGTCTTAAAAAGTTTGCATTTGGCTACTGAAAAACAAAAACATGTCAAAACTATTAATTTCACTGATTATTATTCCTGAATTTTGGAAAAATGTAGATCTTCCGAAAGAGATAAAACATCCAAGATTTGTTTCGCGCTAGAGGCTATCCGTTTAACTTTAACTTGAAAATGTTGTACCAAAAGCGATTCAGATGCTGTTATTACATAAAACAGTTTGTGGCTGTCAGTTTAACTAAATGTAATAAGGAAAATACTTCACCAGTCACAAAATACCAAACTGAACCACTCATCTACAGTTTATGTTAATTCTTAACAATTATTTATTAATCAAAACTCTTTGATCGTCTTTAGTTAAACGTATAGTACATTCCTAAAAATATGATATTGTGTTTGTTTTGAGACCAGTTCGGAAGTTAGATCAAAGAATAATTTTCTGAACGGTGCTAATTTCTGAACGGTCCTTAAAAAAATATAACATATGACATTGTTAATATGGTATGACAATATTTAGTTTCATATACTTCGCTGTAAATCTGTGCCAGATTGTTAGCTTTACGTAGTTGTAATAAATATATGTTGCGAAAAGAGGCACTAAACTGAGAAAATCAGGTAAGAACGAAAAGTATCGGTGTCAAGGGAGTCATAAAGCATTGCCCTACTTGCTCACTATACACTACTCAAAGCTCACTTTCTGTGTTTAAAATCTTATACGTGTACAGTTAACAAACCTCATTTTCGCTCAACTCGACTTCAACTAAAGACTTACCCTGTTCGTGTGTTTTGTCTATCAGTAAACAAATAAATGCAGCAAAAAGGAGCCCACTTGATCCGATTTTTGCCATAGTTGATGAAACACACTTGTAGAACTCGCAGTTAATTAAAGACAGTTTAACAATTTGTGAATAGATTCTCGGTCCTCTACGTGTAGGTCTCCCGTCAATACTGCAGACTAGTTTCACTGCCCCGAGGTTGTTATTCTTGATTTTCCCTGATATCGTGCTGTTGTTACAATCTGTGGAATTATTTTGCTTGTTGTGTCATCAATAGCCTTTGTTTTAGAAAACATCGCCTAAACAAACTAATGACTATGGCCGTTCAAAGTAAACTTGCTGTTACGAAAATAGATGCATAAAAGCGTTGACTACAGAAATCTAGTTATCTGCAAGTCTGTGATTCCGTTCACCGGTGTTAAAGTCCTAAAACAAAAAATGTAATATTGGAGAATTAAGAAATATCGATAACAGGCCATAGTACAAATTTATTTTATTTCTCATAATTGCTTGTTTGATTGTTTTGTAGTCATGTGACACATAATCTCGAACTGTTGATAAGTCGGTCGCGTCGTTCTTATGTTGACATTTGCTGGGCGGTTTGGTAAAAGATATCATACTGTAGTGAAAAGAATTGTTTTGGAAAGAAATCGTTTGTTTACTTCAAAGGTTTCACCCTGGTAATGATCCAGTAACTGATAGTTAATATGGTCAGTAAGTTATTTTGTCTAAAAAGCCGTTGACTGTCAACGATAAACACAGTTTTCCGAGCTAGCTTGCAATTTCAAGTTCTGGTTCCGTTCTCGGCTAAATGCCTTTGATAAGAAACAAAGATATTGAATATAGACAAACCTTATGGCTACTTAGGCAGTATTACCTGCTAAATAATATATTTAATTGGGAGTAAATTTCTTAGTGGAGTGACAGATCCAAACACTGATAATTAATGAATCATTTTGTTGATTAAAAGTCACTTGTTTTTAAAGGCTGTTTCAAAATCGGTTTCCGAAACATTTTGCTAGACTGTCTGAAAATATATAGGAATCGATCATGCTTAGCCCATAATACTGGAAATAATTACAAGTTTATGATCAGAGATAAACCGAATATAATTCGATATAAGAACTACACCATAGTTCACAGTTATCCAACTAAATAATGGTAGGATTGTTATCAAAGTTTTAGGAGTTGAAAGTTAGAGAGTTGCGTCATTGAAGAAATATGCAGGACTATTAAACGTGAAAGAAAAAAAAATAGATTGTGAAATACTGAATGTTTTCTGTCGATTACTACTCCCCCTGGATGGGATACTAGTCTATTGCAGCCGAAGTTTATACAGGTGGTGATTGAACAAAGTAAAGTCTACAAAGGGTGGGGCATTTCAAGAGTTCACTCAGCTTTCCATCCTTCCGAGGTCGGTAAAATGAGTACCAGCATACATGGACCGCATGAAAGCCTTTGCCAAAGCGTCTATATATGCTTTCGGTTCGCTGGGGGTAAACTGATTATTGTAATGTGCCTTTGAGCATATTCATATAGAAAAGGCGCAATATAAATGTACTACTTTACTTTTAGTTTTGTTTCTCAACAGACGACATTGTATTAACTGATAGCAACCGGTTTTCTCTGAATGAATCTAGCACTGGACGCTATTTAGACTACAGTCCGTAAAGCCGTATAAGTGGTCACCTGGAAAACTGTAGGATGACAAACCTGAGAGCGTCCTGGAGGGTAACCCCGGCTTCAATAGACTAGCATCCAATCCATGCAGGGGGAAGTAGTAATACTCTCAGTTGCTTCATCGGATACGTGACTTTGACCTCTTCAATCATACTCTTAGTAAGTAAGCCAGCAACAACTACATTTTCTGGAGTGTTGCATGCATGCTTATAATATATTTCAGTATGCTCGAAGTTGTCGTTGTCGCTTGAAAAGTGCACAACCTAGAGTTATTTTAAAATTTAGAAATATAAAACCGATATTTTTTATGAACTTTTCTCCTGAACACGAATTGGAACTAAGATATTGCAGTGATTGAAGAAGATATAATTGTGCCATGAAAGATCTCCACGTCAATATATTCCAGGAAGCAATTACGTTACAGCCATGTGACCAACGATTAAACTTTGTACGTTATGAAATACTTCATTTTTGATAAGTAGCATTTTCTAGTCGTCATATGGCCTTCTTATACAATAATAGTTTTGTTTTAGGCAGCGACAGTCAGCTTAGAATGAAAATCCGCCAACTTTACCTCAACCTTTTGCATGTCTATGGCAACACGATCTGAATGCCGAGGGTTTCTGAAGCCATTTTGAATTTTCCCAAACTTAGATGAGTAGTTTACCATACGATATTTGGAAAATCACTTGGCGTTTTGCGACGAGGATAAATCCCACCATATTTATTACTCTCTTGCAGCCAATTATGAAATACAAAGTGTGTTCAAATGATTTTAGTTGACAATACAATACAATACAACACAACGCAACGCAACGCAACGCAACGCAACGCAACGCAACGCAACGCAACGCAACGCAACGCAACGCAACACAACGCAACGCAACGCAACGCAACGCAACGCAACGCAACGCAACGCAACGCAACGCAACGCAACGCAACGCA
>JANVCJ010019447.1:0-14149 GCA_026413505.1 Epizoanthus ramosus | reverse complement strand
CCCCCCACCCCCCCCCCCCCCCCCCCCCCCCCCCCCCCCCCCCCGTAGAGGTACTGTGCCTATATTTTGTTGTTTACTTATGTGGAACAAGTTGAGCGGATGATGCTTTGCTGGCTGATGTTTTGCTGGTTTTGAGAGGTGGTCAGAGGTACTCCATAATTTTAACACTTAACAAATATTATTTCTTTTATTATCTCACGGATTTGCCACTACCATGTAGCATGCGTGTGTACTCCCACGAAACCTGAACGACACGCACCTTCGTTTAATCAAGTGCGCCGATTATTATTTTACAATGGCATATAGTCGCTATATCATTCTTGAATGATAATTGAATTTCGTTTTAAAGTTGTTTGGAGTTTCAGTAGTATTTGTGGGGTTAATATTTATACACATTTACACTCCCATATTGGTCAGTTGTGAATATCCTGTTTTCCCTTTTTCAGAACCATATCGAAATGCTTTTAAAATAAAAATGTATTCTGCAATTATTACATATAATGATTCAGAGTATTTCGGGATAGCTGAACTTAATAAGCAGTCACTTTATTACAGAAACCAGAGACATTTTTATTGTCAACGAATTTAATGAAAGGATTAAAAATTGCTTCTATTTGAGTAATAACTCAGTTTAACTGAAGAAATACAGAATATTTCTAATTTTGGTTTTCAACTTCTTGTGAACAATAACATGGCTAGAAAAGTTTCGGCCTCTTTTGTGATCGCTCTTCGCTGGGCTTCGGAGCTCTAGAATTGACCTACTAAGATTATTCACGGGCTAATATTCTTGTTCATTTGGAATAACATTTTCGTAAACGTTTTCTCTTTTTTGCCATCCAAACCGTTTAGCTATAATTTGAAACAAATCAACCGTCTATATAACAATTCAATAACATGGCCAGAATATATGAGATCGCATTTTAATAAGCTGCCAAGTTATGAATTTCCCTTCGTCAGTAACAGTTCTGTTCTCACAGCTGAGTCAAGTAAACAAAACCGAAATTTGCTTTCTCGTTCGTTTTCAAATAAAATCGTCATTGCTCGACATCTCAAAGGATTAAAATAACTTAATGAAAGAAAAACATAGCTTCTTTCAGATAGATTGAAACACCGCCGTACGGTAAATATCTCAGTTTTGGGTCCACATAATATTGATAAACAATAAAATGTTTTTGCTAAAGCGAGACGAAAACTTGGGTTTAAAGTAAAGAAAATTTAATCGCGTAACAATGAGGCTAAGCAATATTGAAACAAACGTTATTACTACCAAGTGAAAAAATTTCAACTCGCTTTTATCTCTTGCTTGGTGTAGATTACTTGACAAACACAACCGAAAATATTATCTCTAACACAATGGTGAAGTTTCAAAAATCCTTTACGTTAGAGTTGAAACACCGAATGTTCATCTTACAAAACGTTGCCAGCTAAAGACAAAACTGTACTTACCTGCGATCACGAATACAGCAAAGATGGCAACTAGGAGATACCTTTCCGCCAATGTCATGTTTTTACCCCAGCGTTAATCTATTCCACTGGAGTTTAACTCAAAGGAGCTAACAGCGGGTTGTGAGTTCTCAAAGCTGTTATGTCGTGCAAAATCAGGACAGCCGGATAAAATGATAACCTGCCGAGGTAAAGCTTTATCAGTTAAAATTTGCTTTTGTATGAGCCTGAAAGTAAATGCTATCTAATTTAAACACCTGCTTCGAATACATAAAACTGAATGCCCATCTTATGATTAATTAATTTTCCTCCTCGATTTAATATTTTCTCAGCCGTTGTCACTTTGTTCCCACATAGAAACTCAGCACTTTTTTGTAACAATAAAAGCAATAATAGCACTTAACATAACTTTTGTGTTTTATTCTCTATTTAATAAAAACTGTTTAGTTTATCAAGCCCAGGAGCAATTCATTGCAGTGTTAAGAGAACAAACACGATCTGTTCATTGATAAAACGTATTAGGAAGGCAAAGATGCATCGATTTTAAGGTTTAGTTATGCACATGATGGTAGGCTGTTGTCAGGAAGTCAAGACGGCATTGTTGATGTGAGCTCTTTAGGGGGTACACACTACCTTCGCACTAATTGCAAATCCTTACTTTAAAATCGAAATCTAACAGGATTGTGTGGGAGAATACTAAAGAAGAAAGACAAACTCTCCAGGTAAAGGGCTTGAGATGTCTGCGTTTTACAGAAGCTAGATAAATAAACTGAAATAAATAAATCAGTCAAATAAATCAGTCAGGCAATATTTCAAAACAAAATGCGAACCAAAAATGTCGTGTCCCGGATGTGTGGTTGCATGCCGTGTGTTCTGCATGCCATGTATGAATGCATGCTTGAACAAATACGAAACTTGGTAAACAGTAGACAGTAAAAACCCAAAATTATCAACTGAAGTGTACCAAACAAACAAACAAAAAACAAATACAAAAAGGAAGTTTGTTTTTAACAGAGAGACACAGTAACAAAACACAAAAGGGTTAGTTGTTTTGAGAAGAGAGAAATATTTAACAACAACAATAACAACAACAACAACAATAACAACAAAATATATTTTCATTCAATTACGACTGTATTTTACGGCCTAAAAGAGATAAAATGCAATAATTACAAAATAAAATAAAATAAATACATGTTTTGTATGGGGTGGAATAAATAAAAAGCTAATAGACCATTAAGTGTGTCACGAGCAAGTCTTCCATCGCAAGAGTCATTGTCAGCGTTAATACTTTTCAATTGCAATTGTAAATGAACACTGAGTTTTCTTTGCAACTTTTTTTCTTTACAAGTTTTATTTGCTCCTTTTAAAGAATAACCAACTTTCACTGACGACAAGTTTTTTTTTTATTGTAGCCGAGGACAACAAAACAAACAGATTTCCCAATTCCTTGTTTACCTTGTCGATCCGTACACCGCACGAGCAAGTTTCGCCACTTGGCAATTTTACTTTGGTGACCGGGTTGAAAAACTAGATAAATGGATAAATGGAAGTTATTTGGGATGAATTTTTAACTGGGCATGTGTTCATCTTCAGTAGTCCATGTCGGTTTCCGATTACTTGAATTTCACTGTAAAATGTTCCTAAAACTATATCTAATCAGGAAAACTCAACTAATCTTTCAAGTATAAAGTGTATTTTTTCTAAACTTAAAAAAACATGTACGTGTTTTGGAAATGAAAATTAAATACCCCGAAATCCCATATAAAGTCTCTGATTGCGCTTTGAAGTGCCGAGGGCGAACGAAAAGTGATCTGGACAAAATAGTCACAAATAAATTATTTGATTTGATTTAAATTCAAAAATCAGGATCTGTTTTTAAACTTAAATTTTGACTATAATTTTGGGAATAATTGTAAGGTCTAATTGTAGTACATAAAAGTTACAACAGAACAATGATAAGGATTTGTACTGGTCACCGAGCGCAATCTTTTACTCATTTCCAAGATTGCACAGGTCCGCGTAGACAGATTTACAGAGGATAGATACTTTGCACACGAAAAATAATAAATAGAGAGACTTTGGGAAAATATGAAAGGGGCAAAGAGGGAGAAAAGAAGAAAAAATAGTTGCATACTATCGCTGTATCATGGTATCCCCTGGTTTTCAACAATAATCTGTCCACTTCAGATATTTTAAAAAATCTTATGAACTGTACAAATCGAACTACACGGGGAAACACTAGGCATGAAATTTTTCGGAAGCGCAGGTTCCTCTAGAGTTCTTCTATCTCTCGTTTCTAAACTGAACGATATAAGTGAAATTTGGGTATTATCCAATGTTTCTTCTCTGCTACAAATTATGAATACAAAACAATTCAAGTTTGGATCAAGTCAGCAACACAACCTATATATATGCACCTTTAAGGCATCGATAATTCTCCGGTAAAGTTAACGTGGAACAGTAAATCGGCGAAAATTACAGGGTTGAGTATAAGCAGTGTACAGAGTATAAAATGCCAAGAAGATAGTTATATTTCCAATATGCGAACATGCATGTTCCAATCTTGCCTTTAGCAACGAATATTACTGGTTCAGAAAATGTTTGTGCGCATAAATGGATCTTTGGAAGCCTTGTTGTCCAGTATTCTTGCGTTAGACAGCGTTTCCTAGTTCGAGCTCGGTGCCTGTGGCTTACAAATTTGGCAAGTTTCCCTTGTATGCATTGTATACATGCCGTGGCATGAATCAGGTCGAGAAGGAAACACCAGTTTCTACTTCTATCCACTTGACCAGTGTTTAATATCACGACGTGACGTTAACAATTGCGTTAAGCGATTTAGTTGTCACAAAAACATTTAATGCCACCGAGGGTTTCCTTAAATTCGTACACAGGAGGCTAACAACTCGGTATTTGACCTCGCAAGAAGCCGTGTTATTACAGCTTGGTCAGTCATGTCGACACGGCTGCTAGTGCTGTCCCGACAATAGATGAATAGTACATGATCCAGTCGCATCTTAAAGTTACCGCACTTATTCCCTGCAAAAATCTTGTTATACAACCAATCAAAAGAGCACTTACCGAATTTCTGTGTATAGAGTTGGGAACAGTAATATCAATTGCAACGAAGAAGGTTGCGAACAAACGAACGCAATGTTGAATCTGAATTTAGCCGCGAGATATGCAAATTGCAGACGAAGTCAAACAAATGATTTCTCTGGGGACTTTAAATTTGGAGGGTTGTCAGTGACACGCGATCGACCGCTGGAACACAGCGTGTAGTATTGATATTTTGATAAATACTTTTAAGGTTAAAAAATTGAATAATATAGCCTATAGGGCCTGGGTGATTGTGTTCCTAAAGATGGGTTATTTATATGCTACTGGCACTGTTCTCAATTTTGTCAAATTATGCCAGATATTATGCCAGAGTTTACAAATGGTGCGTCTTGTTTCCAAAATGTGCTCACGAAATAACGGCAACGGGTTTCTGTGTGTATAACAGCAAAAAATAAATCACAAGTAAATAACAACAATTTATAGCACGTTTTTAAATTAATGGCATTTTTATATATTGCATTTACAGTTAGCATCTTTGGCTATTGCAGTCACCACTCCCTCTTCTCTACAAGACTTAATGTCCTTCATGCTTCGCAGTTCACACTTCTATAATAACTTGCATAATATCAATAATAACAATAGATTAAACAGGCACCGTAGCATACATTTTTTTGTTAAACTAAGAAAATATTCTAAATATGCACGAGCAGTGTTTCTTTAAAAACTAAGCTCGTTCGCTCCAATTATGCCAAAAACTGGGCTAGCACAACCGGCCAAGGCCTAAGTTCACTGTTAGATGCATTTAAATATATTTTGTATACATTTTCGCTTTTGTAAGGAATGTTGATCCGCAGTGCACATGTCTCGAAGAGGGAGCATGCTACGTCGTATACAGAATATGATCCTAAATCAGTAAATAAAATTCCAATTTGTCTCCATTTGGCTGTATGATTGGATTAAAATTTACTTTGGATTCAAATTTGAAGCCGTTCATTTACCAGTGTAAGTAAATCATAGAATATCTTCTGGCAGAACTTCCTGCCCAGAACAGAGAGAATAACAGTCTTCAGAAAGCACTGACATGATATGAAGAAAGCTGTTAAAAAAACCCGCCATATTCCCTCTGATTATTTCATTACTTAATACTGTATGCGCCAATACTATACTCTTATTAACCGAGTACGAGGTCCGTACCGTAAGTCATACGCTCAGCACACAATAGATTGTAAATCAGCTTACTTAGACTTTCAAACCGCAAAGTGGGCTCCCGAAGTTGTGTCACTGGAATACACCGTCAATGATTTTAACATTCTCACTATTTATATATTTTTGTACGTTCATGTTTTATTTATTTTGTCTTTGTTAGTGCATTCACATCGATATAGAGGCTGCACAACAGATTAAAGTGAAGTGAAGTGAAGAGAAGAACCCACTTTGGTGGGAGATAATCCTAGCGGACTAGCGTCACTGCGGTCGAACGCGTGCTACTAGTGGTTGTTACCGTGTTGCCTTAAACCTACGAAATATTCACATCACGTGCAAGATTATACAAAGACAATCGCGTATGGTTATTTCTGTAAATTCAGACGTCTTTTAGGCTTGATAAGTTGCAATTCAATTCATTATGATTTAGGCTATACAAACCATGTCGACGATCCGAAAGCCTGTCACATGTATGACGCACACAGACTAAAATTCAGTGGAGACCCAAATTGAAAATTGCTTTATCAATTAAACCGGTCGCGTAACTATTTAAAACACGAGAGTATAGCTGTATTATCATGCATATATACACGCCTTTTATAAGAACCAACTTTGTATGAACAGGCCGAGACTCAAATGTGACCAAATTAATTTGAATAACAACCCAGAGCAATCAAGGGCACCGGTTCAGAACCATGAAAAAAATATTTAAGTTTTCAGACGAATCGCTGAAATTTAATTTCTTGCTAAAACCTCAGCGACAAAACACAAAAGACTTCATACTTATCTTTGCTATAAGTGTAGTTTGAAATTTAGCCTTGAACTGAATACAAGAAAACTTACTTATAACTTTTTCGGCAGTGGAGGCGGAACTTTCCTCGATCTCGGATCCTTAAACAGTAGAAATAATTGTCATTATTGGAAAATGACGGTGAAGCTATGTGCGACAATTTTGCTCAACATTTTATGCTCGGCACAGTGCCACGTTCAGGCGACGTATAGCGCTAGAATCTGTCTAGCATTCATCACAAATTGCCGCAATAAATAATGGTCTTTTTTGTTCGTAAACGATTAAAAATCACTTAAAATAGAAACAACCAATAGCCGCCATGACCCCGGCAATTGAAGGTTTCTTTTCATGAAGAACTCTGAAATGGAGGTCACCTTATAATTAAGGTTACTGTACTCTAATTCCTGCATAACACCCAATATTTATAATCAAGTTTCAACGAAGATTAGACTGTGAATTTATAATATACCGTATGTATCTCAGTAAAAATCATCATCTACTGATTTTACTGATATTCAGAAAATTGACTAAGGGCCGTTTCAGATGCCGTATCAGTCTTTCATGCGCCATGTTCAATATTTGAATTAAGTTCATGAAAAGTTCGACGTCTGAAATTTTGAATTTTGAATTAAATATGGCAGAAGCATGAATGTGGCAGATTAAATACGGCGCATGAAAGATATATTGCGTCTGAAACCGGCCTTACCAGCACTCATTACCACCTCTATAGGTTTTTATTGCAGCCCACCGTAACGATACTGGTTATAATACTTTGTACCTAACAATTATTAAATATGTGGAAATAAATTAACTATCAACTACAAACATGTATTAAGGAAGTATATCATTTTATTCAATCAATTTGAAAGTTGTCCTTTTAAAGATTAAAATACCAAATTTCTCAATCTCAAAAATAATTCTCAACCTTTAATTTTTTAAACACTTCTATATAGTATACTGTATAGACAACTGAAAAAAATGATCTTGTTATGACTGGTTCAAAACTCAGTACATCATGAGGAGAGAAAAATTGAGAATATTTAATATTACATGGTCATCGGGTCGACAAACAAGAATTGGAAACATCTGCATACGTCAAACTGAGCTAAAATAATTATTCTGATGATGTAAAGTTAACTCGGCCTGAAGGCAGATCCCCGCTAATGTCTAATGAGCTGGCAATTTAAAGCATTTTCTTATCAGGTAACAGGAAATAGAATGGTCAAAGCAAATGTAAAACGTTTGGCAACAGCTGTCTCCACGGCTCTAGCCACTTTTATGCCACGAAGTTTGAAGCGGAAATATTCTAAAGTTCCTGATTTAGTCATGATTTAGCACATATAACATTAATAGTCGATATTTGCAGAGGAAATGGACGAATAATTCGTCAGTTATAAAGAAATTGTGAGATATTTTGGCAAAATGCGTTTTAAATTCATGGAAATAAGAGGTTGCTAGCAATGAAAATGAATTGCATGCTACCGCGATATCTCACTATAAAAGCCGATGTCCGCCACAGACAAATTTCATCGGCTGTAATAAGCTGATAATACAGCACAGGCAGACCAAGCAATGAGCAATCTATCATTGGGCGCCGGTGTTTGATCACTATAGTACGAGAATCTACCATTTAAGCAAATGTATGGGAAATTTAAAATTTCTCCTAAAATGTATCGAAAAGTAATAAAATAATTCTCGACTTACCCTCGTGGAGGTTGATTTCTTGTGTTTCTGTAAAGTTTGGGGGCGATTTAATGCGCATGGGAAAACAATCGCAGCTAAATCGCCCCCAATTGCTACAGAAATACAAGAAATCACCATACATACGGATAAGTCAATGATTGGATATTGTTTTTCAGTACAGTTTACAAGTAATTTTAAATTTCCCATACATTTGCTTAAATTATAGATTCTCACATATTTCCTTGTATTGATCAAACACAGGGCGCCTAATATACAGGTTACTCACTGCTTACCCGTTCTACCTGTGAGTGCAGCAGAAACTTTGTGGATATCAGATAATTTTGTGTCGCTATATTTGTACATTTTAATAAAAGCTAACTCTAATTCTAAAAGTTATTCAAAACCAAGCGGATTATAAAGCTCGTAGCCGTTCAAACATAAACATCTTAGGATAAAACATAATAATATTAATATTGCAATATGATTTTGTTCAAAGAATTATAACTTTTTAAGCAGAATATTCATTGTTTTCAGCCAAAATGTCGAGTATGGTTGACAAAGTACATGCTTTTCTAAACTTTTAATTTACTAAAATGTCTCATATTAAAATGTGCTGTCAATTTTTGAACCCCCTACCGAATACTTAGCATTGTTATTCTAAAACTCTAGAAATATTTCCACATGTTCACGGCTGGCTATGGGATTTTAAGCCATACAGGAGCTCCAATTCTATAAGTTGTGAAATATGTTTTTAAAATCGGTTAAAATCGTTCACAATTGGGCTTGTAATAGGATTCTGCGGTTGATGTGCTATTTCAGTATTTGCATATAGTCAAGCTCACACATCAAACGAATCTCATTTGGGGAATATTATCTGAAAAACGAAGTCATTTAGAAGTGAAAATCGATACTAATAGTACACAAGTTAAAAACAACCAAACAAAGCACAGAGCACAGCTTTGTGAACTGGTTAATCATTAAATCCCACGAAACCCTGTCCATGCTTATCGGCATAGAATTGACCAGAATTGGCTTGGAAGAGCGCCAGCAGTTGAGACTCAGACACAACCGCAACAAATTGGAATTTCTTGCGGTTTTCGCCACCGATATTCGCTTGTCCGTTGAACACAGTTTCATATCTTGCTTACCTTTTAGATATGTGAATACAGAAAAGTTCCCGCTTGTAGTTGCGCTGCAGACTGCGTACCAGGATCACATACGTCAGTGAACAGTGTTAGGTAGTCGATCTGCTCCCGTTATAAGTTGACCCACAATGCATTTGTTCTCTCTGAAAAGCGTTTAGTTGTGATGTGTCGCGCCGAATTGTTTTGTCGACAAGGTTGTTGTGTGTTGTGCTAGCATGATCCAGCTTGCGGTTTAAGGATCATATTCGGGTACAATTAAAATTGAGTATCGTTGCTTAAAGTTTATGGTTTGAGTGTTTTTCTTTATGGAGGTGACGTTATACGAATGCGGTGCGACTCTACATTACTCCTTTATAGTTGGGGCATTTTTCGTAAAGATTTTGCATTTATTTCACCAGGTGACACATATATTTTTAAATGGTCCATTTCAATTTAAAATTTCATAGATCAACTCAGCTCTGCAATATTAACGGCAGTGTTAGTTTGCTAATTGACCTCATCAATATATTAACGGTTCTTATCTATTCGTGGCGCAAACACAACAGGATTTCTCTAAACAAGTAACAATCGATCACTGGCAATATAAATTTTGTAGAAAGCAAGTTACTGAGAGAAGCTCACTGAATCACTTCAATCACAGTACCACAACAATTTAATAATAAAAATAATCATAATAATAATTAAAAAATCAATATAATTGATTGAACTAGAGAGTTCCTCAAGAAGTAGAAGCATTATCCAAGGGTGTACGTATTCGTTGCTTGATTAGCCAATCAGAGAGCAGCTTTAATGAGCTGCTACATGATTCTCCGAGACGTTGAGTAGTGGCCTCAGTAAACAGACCACATCATGTAAGGACACCTATATGTTGTTAAAGGGCCTTAAAGGGAACCTCGGCTGAAAATCACTTTTCACCTCAATATTTTGCATACAAACCCGTTTGGTGGCAACTGAAGGACAAACATATCAAATACCAAAATGATTTAGTGACTACATTTCGGAGATACAAGGTCCTGTACTTTGGCAGAAGTGATGTTTTAATCAGCAGAAACATTTTCTTAATATCCCCGAGTTGCTTTACAATAATTCGACTTGGTTCGTCACTGGTTTGTACAACTGTAAAGCGAAGAAAACGATTGTCAGTTTTGAGACATCGTCACCAGTTAATGAAAAAATAATGACAACAGAAGCCTTGTGGATTTTCGGCTATGTTACTCGATACTATAGATAAAACGAAAGAACGTCGAGAAACTCGTCCAACGTCTTAATCTCACTGTCTACAGACGGTGTGGTAAAAGAGAGTCGCACAGATACAACCCTGGGGCCAGGGTACGAAGCTGGGACCTTCTGGTTGGGAGTGAGAGATCTAACCCGCGACCAAGCAACCCACACTCAGTACAAAACAGATACACAATCAACGGAACTGGATCAATGATTCAAAGCACACTTGTTGGATGTGAAATGGCTATAACATTATTATTTATTAACATTACTTCTGCTCCTATTGTCTGCCAGCCATAGGAAAAGTGTCCACGTAAGATGTTGGAAGCTTGTATTTCAGCGCAAAGTACAAAGTAGAAGTTGAATCTACTTTGTGCAACAAATTTCGGCAACTTGCAACAAAGACATTTGTTGCAGTGGAAGTTGTTAAACGGGTGTTAATAATTTTAATACACACAATAACAGCTTCAACCTGCAACGCTACATAGTTGGGCGACAAGTTGAAGGAAAATGTAGCTCGTACTATATACTGTATCTTGAACAGCATCAGGAGTCCTAATGTCCTTTCCTACCTGCACTCGATCCAGCAATCTCTTCGCACAAGTTAATTATTATATTGGGGTTATTTGTCAATTTTCGAACTTTAAATTGAACAAATCTTTTTTTAATTTTTTTTTCAATTTAAAAATACCCTAAATCAAGAACAAAAACATATGGCGATAACTCTTTCTCCTCTGCTGCTTCAAGACTGTGGAATGTCCTGCCGAACTCTATTAAACTCGACTCTCTCCTTCCGTGGATGTTTTAAAGCCAAACTTAAGACACATCTTTTTAAATTAGTTTTTAAGGTGGCTCCTACCAGTTTTTCATTTTTCTATGTCGCTTGATGTAACAAGTAGAACATTTGCGGAAACGTTTTAAAAAAACCTGTGAATCGGTTTTGGTGCCACCTTAAAATTTCAAAAAAATACAGTGGCACCAAAACCGATTAACAGAATTTTTGTAAAGTTTCTTAAATTTTGTACTTGTTATATCAACAATCTTAACATGATAAAAAAATGGGGTTCAGCAAACTCATTTTTGCTTAAAATGCAGTTGAATGCTAAAACCGGGTTGTATTTGAGACCCTGTAATGTTGCCGTGGAAACAGAAATTGCAAGGGTCGACAAGTTGAAGAGTTGTTGTAACACCAGTTGCCAACAACTGGCAGCAATCTGCCATGACATATAAGTATGCCTTTCATAAAGTTCGGTGACACAGAAAATCGAAAACGGGTGGGAGCCACCTTAAATTATCACATCGCTTTCAACGAAATTGTCGTTTAACAAATTTTTAATGTAAAAAGCATGTATTTCCTAGAACAGTAAATTATTAAAAATTATTATTATTATTATTATTATTATTATTATTATTATTATTATAGCTCTTATACGAGGGTTTTTGCTATAGCGCATAGAATAGTTAATTATTCCCCCAAATGGAGGTGAATAGTGGTGGATAGATAGGATCTTGTTAGTATGCCGTCAATTTCAATACAAGATCACTGAACATGACGACTCTAGAGGCCTGGAACGTCAATCGTGTATTTCCTCTAAACATTACACTATGTTGATTTACAACAAGTTCCATCAGTGGCCGATCAGCTCATAAAACACTCCGTACTGCAGCCTTTTATTATTCACTGACCCACAACTGAGTTACCAGGATTTACACGCGGAATCAAAGTATTTGATAACAATTCTCCCCTGCAGCACTATCTTTTTTTTATTTTTTTATTTATAAATATTTATAAATATTTATTGTTTTAATAGCTTGTTTACAGTCTTTCACAATATTTTTTTTAACAGTTACTGAGTCAAGATAAAACAAGAGCTACCGAGATAATAATAATAATAGCAGTAAAAAGTGTTAGATAAAAAAAAGAGAGAGGAAAAAAATTAAGAGTAAATTTACAATTTTGTTTTACTAGGAAATCCACAGCACTATCTAGTCATTTACTAGCCATACAGTGGCACCAGACATTTGAATTCCGACCGTTTCCGAAAAGTTTCCTAAGATAACCGAAGTTTTCCGAAGATTTTCCGAAGTTTTTCGAGAATTTCGAAATAATTATGCTAAAATATTTTTTCGAGCATTTTCGAGCGTTTCAGGAAATATTCCAAAATTACCGACGATTTCCAAAGATTTTCCGAAGATTTCCGACATTTATGACTTGGTGCATAATAAACAGAACATTACACGGCCGCTTGAAGATACGAAGTTTATCTTCTCTTGTTGAAAACATCCTCACTCATTCGCGTCGCTCACTCGTGAGGATATTATCATTCGAAGATAAAAATCGCGCGGCCATGCAATATCCTCTATATCTTATTCATCTCATCATAATATTCCTCATCATTCTCTCATGTTGTGCCGTGCCACCAAATATTAATTCGAGGTGGTAGGGCGGGGGCTGTTATGAGATGCATTTTTACACCTGAGATTTGAAGAACATTTCTGGGGCGATAAGATATTTACAGTCTCCACTGTAAGAAACCCTACCATTTGCAACAGTTGCACTGAAGTGACGATTGCAATGGCGTACGCGCGTTGAAGCAGCACAAGAACAGGTCAGACATTATTATCATATCACTACAAGAACAGCATCGCGCGGACTCGAGGTGCTTGCAAGAATATCGCCAGCACTGAAACCAGACTCACAATGACACCAACAATCAGAATCACTCGGTCTAATATTTTTGCAGCACACTTCCACTCTTTCATATTGTGCGCTTGTTCAAGATCGTCTACCGTTTTGGGTGCACCAGCTACTTCATAGTTATTCACTGTCGCAGTTTCCTTAATATTGTTGTGACACGTCTCGTCAGCCATGTTTTGAATGGGATGCTCGACTCTACTTGCTTTATCTTCATTGTTCATGACGTTAACTTCCGGGTATTTGCCACACGAACAGCAATTGTGGAGCACAGTTCTCTCGGGGATTTCCTTCATTTTCATTGACACTGGTTTATAATGTGCATACGTGCTACCTTTTACTTTAACCAATCTTCCAAGACAGCCAAACATAAGCTTTCGCAGCCAGGCTGGCATTTTTGTCTTGCGATGATGGAAGTTGATAATTACTGCAGTAGCAAACAAGGCTATGCCGATCTCTGCTATTCCAGTTGCGTAGTAATTTGCTGTGAGGAAGTGACAACAAAAATGAAGTAACCTTTGGCTAGGAATAAGAACGCCCACCTCCTCCGACAACTCTACATACCTTCCTATCTCTCTCCCTTGGCTTTTCTTTTGCTCTTGTAGATATGAGATAGACAGAGAAACAAGACGGATAGAGAGAGGACGGGCGGCACGACATAAATGGACGGACGGACGGACACACAGATAGATAGATAGATAGATAGATAGATAGATAGATAGACAGACAGACAGACAGACAGACAGACAGGTAGGTAGGTGGGTAGATAGATAAGTAGATCGATAAATAGATAGACAGACAGACAGACAGACAGACAGACAGACCGACAGACAGGTAGGTAGGTAGGTAGGTAGGTAGATAGATAGATAGATAGATAGATAGATAGATAGATAGATAGATAGATAGATA
>JANVCJ010019336.1:0-14149 GCA_026413505.1 Epizoanthus ramosus | reverse complement strand
TTCAGTTTTTCAACTGAACTTTGAGAAGTTCGAATGAATCATGAATCGAAATTTTGAATAAACAAGTCGATTTTTTAATTTTGGACGAAACGCTTGAGCTGGCTTGACTGTAATGAAGCCGAGCAGCTACCAACTACGAGGTATTGGACACACGGTTTAAAGAACTCCTTGCAAGGCTTCGTTACTTTTGTTACTGTTCCTGCTAATTATAGAGAAAATTGTTGTTTATTTTTAAGATTATTTTAACATGCATATCATTAAACACACATTCATCGTACACTCAAAGGGTATACGTACAAATGGCTAATGTAACCCTATTGGGTTTTAATTCATGTACTTCTACATTATTTTTTCCCCTTCGGTAACTAGAATTATTGTAATATATTAGATGCGTATGAAAAAATAAGTGACTTATTCGTGTCCATGCGTGGTACACTCTTCAACATATCCAAGGCCACTTTTCGATATTCAAATTTGCGAAATTAAAGCTCTGACGGTTCACGGAATAATTCTATTTGCACGAGGCCCAGATGGTAGAATTTCAGTAAACAAATGAACTAAGATCGATCATGTAATGTGTGCACAAGAATATCACGTGAACAGCAAATGGAAATTGGACTTCCCATTCAAGATTTAATATTTATGTACCGTCCGACAGTTGAACTGTGAATGACACAAAGTAAGTGAATCAGTACATTTGTAAAAAGTAAAAAAAAAATTTTTTTGGTTGTTGTACATCAAAGGTTGTGCCCAACAAACAGGGATACAAGTTGCCATATTGGACACTTTCCAAGAATAAAACGTGGAATATAATCGAGACATGTGCCAAATTAACTTAATAGATTTGCTGAAATTCTCAGCTACGAACTCTATATGTACCGTTACTATTCTCAGGAAATAGAGTATATATCGGAAATGGTCTCTCCCCAGAAGTTCAAGTTCTAGTTCCAACCTCGGTCAACCTCCAATACACGTTTTTTTTCTTAAGAACAGTTTGATAAGAACAATGAGGCTAAGATCGCCCAAAACTTAAGAACAATTTAAATTTTTTTTTTAAATTTTAAAATGTTCTTAAAAGAACATTTTGAGCCTGCCAGGAAGACTCTGAGCCATAACATGTTTCAAGACGTAATATAATTTCCCGCGCTTAATTTGTTTTCATTTGAATCTCGTTGCCAGGGTTTAAACCCTAGGAGCGAGGTTGTGTTCATTTCATTGAGGTGCTTTTTTAAAAAACAACAGGAACCTTATTAATTATAAACTTAAACTTAATTTTATTGAATTTATATTGCGCAGATTCTATATATAAAATATTCAAGTGCGCATTACAGTAATGTATAAATACCAGTGGCGGTTTTTTATAAAAACACTTACGGGAGGAATATATGCGCTAGGTCAGTTAAGTTTATAGTTCATTTCTAGCGATTTCAGAAACGCAATTTTCAAACATTTCCCCGGGAGCATGCCCCCGGACCCCCCTAGGAAATCTTAGTCCCCCCTTTCAATATTCCTGGATCCGCCCCTGAAATACCTAATAAAATATTAAAAATTACAATTTAAGAACAATTTGAGGCTGAAATACCCAAATTCAGTATTAAGAACAATGGGCCTCAGCGAAAATAGCTGGTTCTTTTTTAAAAAATGTGTGTATCAACGAAGACTGATTGGTAGTAACAAAAATCGTGTTCTCAACTCGAAAGGACTCATATTTCCAAATTCCGAATAGCTTACAGATTGCAAAATGGTAACTTAGACTAGACATTTACCAAGCCAAAACCTATTGCTGTAAAAAGTTGTTGTAAAACTTTTATTTGTATATTAAATACAAGAATATTCACATTGCAGACCGTTCACGAATGTGGATGTGCGGAAGGACTTAAATGTGTTATGCAGAATAAGTTGTTTTGGAATTCAAGTTACAGATGTGAGAGACCCAGCCCCACTCAACCATCACCTACAAATGAGCCTGGGTCAGGAGAAGGACCGTTCTAGTATCTGTCGTCGACGATCAAAAGGACCTGGTTCTGTACCGAATAAAATGTTTGAATAAATAATTGCAAAAACAGCAGAAGCGTGAAGTATTTGAAACTCTTCCAAACGAGTTAGGCTTTACGTTTTACCATTTCTCTGGTTATTACAGTGCAACGTAGTCATGTTGTGCAAATCTTATTTACGTAATGTTTCGACAACTCATCTGCCCTGACCCCCTACCCAGTCCTACCATCCAATCACATCTGACTGACTGACTTCAAGTCAGC
Organism: Epizoanthus ramosus; assembly: GCA_026413505.1. Classification (NCBI taxonomy): domain Eukaryota; kingdom Metazoa; phylum Cnidaria; class Anthozoa; order Zoantharia; family Epizoanthidae; genus Epizoanthus; species Epizoanthus ramosus. The sequence goes on along the minus strand of JANVCJ010019336.1, from coordinate 11,891 downwards.
TGTAAAGTGGACTTGGGCCTGGCTTGAATGCTTTAATGTGACAGATGTCGATCATTCTAAATTTATTGCAACTCATGCACTTTCCAGCCGGCCGTTGAGATTTGCTTAAGCATGTTTAGGCAAGAAAAACTACACACTTTACGCCTGAAAAGTGGCCGATGACGAAAGGATTTCAAATTAACGCTGAAAAACTAATGCAAGTTAGTCGGTGATGTTTTTAAAAACGTGCAGTGCTCTGGTTCGGAACTAAGGCCTATTGAGCGAATGCGAAAATTTAAACAAAGAACCCAGTTAATATATGTCAAATTTCGCATATCGAGAAAGAGAGCGATAACATGTAAATTATTTTACATTCGCTGGTATGCGACCCGGCTCTAGTTAACTCTGCATTTGTGAACTCATATTCACCCAAGTCAAACACTAATTATCTCAAGTCAGACCTCGGAGAGCTTGACTTAATTAGGGATTCTAGTGTGAACCTAGCCTGCGATGCAAACGAACTAAGCCCGCCCCCTGGTATTATATTATGGTTTCAGATATCCTCGCGGCCGGCTACGGCTGCACGCAGGCTAGTGTGAACCCCCTCAGTGATTTATTTGCTAATGATATTTGACTACAGCATTTAGTTCAATAGTCGCGAAGTTCATGAAAATGTTTCTAATTTTTCTTTGAACATTCTCTAAACATTCCTGCGTGAAAATCCGCTGACAAGAGAAGTGCAAACAAGTAATAACCAATGAGAAAGGAAGATCTGATCACGATCTGACGTCACTATCTGGTATTTAACGAGTACACGTGCGATGATTGAGCAGAGGAGACGAGAAGTTTGTACGCAGAACACAAGTCCTGTAACAAGCGCGGCGAAAATGGTGAGTATAGGATATTAGTCATGTTAGTAGTCACAATTTTCTTAATATTAAAACTGTACGCGGTTGTTGTCGCTCTACTTTTCTCCACAACACCTAAAGATTCTTAAAACAATTTTCTTGTCAAAGTTGTTCATGAAATTTGCGCTATGTTCATTATACAATTTGTTATTCCGAAGCACCAACCTAAGTTCTTCTTTATATTTTCCCCCACGTGTTTCAAAACTGTTTGCATGCATCTCGGTATGAACTACGTTTTCACTTCCACACTATTATTGCGACCATGCGAGCTTTGAGAGTTACATTTTCTGCTGTAAAATGGCAATTCCAAACACTGCAAGCGTGTACATTTATAAAATCCCCTGCCGTCAAGATTGTCCGAAGTGTTCTTCATAGGTTCAGTCTAATGTTACTCTTGTATTGTTTCTTCACCGCCGCTAAGTTCATTCTGAAAGATGTAAAACTTGCACCGTATCAATGAACAAGAATTAGTTTTGCACTTTGCATTCCAGGGTGTGACACTTTGAGTATAAATTCTGTCCAAAAGTTTTACTGTTCACAGGGACCACTGGCGATGGCTCCTTTTTTGTGTCAGTTTGCTGTACCACTCATTCGTTTCATATTGCGCTTCTCAAAAGGATTTCAAATACTAAGAACTGGATAATCCACGTTTGAGGATGAATGTTCGCGTTCATGTACGTTGTATTTCTGAAGTCAACCGGATAAAAGTTGTCAGCTTGTTGCATTTTCATGTTCTGTTTTAACATTGTTTAATCAAGCCTATTGCACTATGCCGCGTCCGCAGTCCCCACTAAAATTGAAATGACACCAGTGTACGGGCATATATTTCCTCGTTCATTCAACGAAACGGTTGTTAAAATTATTAGAATTAGAAACAGCCTCGCACTTTGGAATATATTCGGCCGTAGTGCTTATCTCTCGTTTTAATATTTCAGGAATGATGCCTTCGTGAATCGGCCGGTACCGAGGGACAAAATGAAACTTCTGGATCAAGAGATTGCGAGCATAAATATCTCGCGAAGATACTGAACTACATGGCTGTTGGCCGTCGCGTGGCTTTGACGACGGTACTAAACTAAATGGCTGTTGGTCACAACGTGGTTTTGACTGACGATACTAAACTACATGGATATTGGTCACAACGTGGCTTTGACTATGCGATATTACATAGAACGATGAACGCAACGCCCTGGCTCTCCCAACCGTGAGTTTAAAGTTTTTGTTGTGTAGACTATTGGTTGAGGAATGCAGTGTAGATAGCAGTAGATTTGTGCCATGTTTATCACCAAGAACATTGCAATAAATTCATATAGAGTTTTGTGTTCCTGCCTCCCGCGAGTTACCGAAAGATTTCCAGCCTGCCGAATAGACCTCGCCGAATAGCCGCATAATTGCAATTGTTTGGAGACAAACAAAGTACATAAAATGTGTTTTGACTTGCAATTGCAAGGAGTAAGGACAGACAGGAGAAGGCAGAACAGCTATCATTCATCAGTCCACATAAATGGTCTTTCCCTTATGGTAGCACTACAATATGAGTCTTGCTGAATTGTCGGCAGATTTTGGTACCATGTATATTACAAATTGAAATTTCGCTCAGTATATTTTTTTGTTTTGCTATCGGATTTATCGAATACCGGCAGATTTGATACTTTCACACAAAAACAACAATTTGTATCGGTATATTTTTTGTTTTGCTATCATATCGAAAAGACCATCGGCACGACGAGAACCACAACGCCAAGGAACTGCAAGACAACGCATTGTTTGAAGAAGATGAGAGGTGCGTCAACAGATAGTCGGAGCTGCCCCGGGTTGCTTTTTAATTTTAATAATAATTGAAATAATAATTTTAAAAATTATTTATTTTTAAATTTACGGCTCTCGACTGGGTAATTAAGCAGGTTAATGGTAGAGGATCGGCCTTCTGCGTTTGAAGACTTAAACTTGTCGAAACTATTATCACGAATTCTGAACAACGCCTTCATCTTTTGAACACCGCGCAGATTGGTATATAGATTGCACCGCATGCGAGATTGGTACATTTTAAGTTTACATTTGTAATAAAACATTGTGCGGGTGACAAAATTGGATAATATATACCAAGAACTAAAGAATTTAAAGACAAGGTACAATTTTCGGTGTTTGACAAGTTTAGTCTTTGGACGCACGAGGAATATATATGTCATATGTTGGTTTCGAGTGGTCCGAGTTCCGGACGATTCCGTTTGGCGGAACGTCCGAAACACGGGCTAATCTTTGTGTGTGGACTGATGAATGATACTAGGGTCTAGGATTATTTTCCCGGTAAGGGAATCATCTCTGGACCAACGCTCTTTTGCAGAGTCGTCATTTGTGTGCTCTGGAAAAGTTATAGAGATAGGACAGATAGCTTAGGCATGAAGGCAGAAAGACTTGTGGATTCGGATGCGCGAATTCGTGTTTTTCGATGTTTTGGTTGCAAGCGCCATTTTTGAGTTTTTGTGTAGTCGGATCGATTTTAGCGTCGCGTTTTGCAAATTTCTGATTTCGAGGCTATAATACTGGATATCAGTTTTGCTCTCCATCCAGACTGTCCAAAATTATCGGTTTATTCGGACTCGGCATTCCATTTTAAATTAGGTGAACTTTCAATTCGAACTGATACGGAAATAGCTGTTATTCGGAATCTCGGGTGAAGGTAAATAACCTCGGACCGTTCTGAATCGTCTAATTATGGTGGTACGTTCTTTCTGCGGATGACTTGTAAACGTGGTGCAGCAACCCTAACCGTGCTTAGCCCTAACGACCATAGGCTCTTAGGATTAGGATTAGGATTAGGTTTCCAGTTATGGCTAAGTCAGGGTTGAGGTTACTCTGTCATATTTTACTCTTTGTCCAAGGAGAAAACCTGCCATCATATTTGAGCGATTTTAGCGGTCCGATGTTATGGACACTTTGGGACCGAGCACTTGGTTAAAAACTCGATTTACTTTCAAATCGGAAATGCGAAATAGTTTGAAGACTTTTCATTTGTATAATAGATGTTACGCATTTGTCTTTTTCAGAGATCGCACAACATTCTCGGAGTCGTCGGATGAGATTATACAAAGGATGCATCGGATTTTATTTCTATTTTCGGTGTTGGTACTTGTAATCGGAATCTCGTGTGTAGGTAAATAACCTCGGACCATTCTGAATCGTCTAAAATATAGCGGCAACTGCTTTCTGCGGATGACTTGTAAACCTGATGCAGTAACCCTAACCGTGCTTAGTCCTAACGACCATAGGCTCTTAGGATTAGGATTAGGATTAGGATTAGGTTTCCAGTTATGGCTAAGTCAGGGTTGAGGTTACTCTGTCATACTTTACTCTTTGTCCAAGGAGAAAACCTGCCACCATATTTATGTCGATCTTTAACTGTCCGACGTTCTGGACACTTCCGGGTCCAGCATTCTGTTATATACTTGTTTTACTTTGTCTGGTTTTTGTTTTTGTTTTTATCCACCTTTTGGCTGTTTTTCCGACTCATGGCTGTTTTTTCGACGTTTCGTTTTCCCCCCGGACTTTTGGCTGTTTTTTTTTCGACTTTTGGCTGTTTTTCCGACTCTTGGTTGTTTTTTCGACGTTTATTTTTTTTCCCGGACTTCTGGCTGGTTTTTTTCGACTTTTGGCTGTTTTTTACAACTCTTGACTGTTTTTTTCCGATTCGTTTTTTCCCCCGACTCTTGGCTGTTCTTTCGACGTTTATTTGTTTTTTCCCGACTTTTGGCTCTTTTTTCCGGGTTCTTGGCTGTTTTTTCCCCGACTCTTGGATGTTTTGATGTGAGGAGAAGACGACGAACTATTGAACGTAATCCACGCATTTCGGTTCGGATTTCGGTAAGACCAACTCTGCTTTCGATTCGGAATCTTTTACAGCAGGGACTTTCAGTAGAAATTGGATGTTTTGTCGTGGGCAAGTTTTTTTTTTCTTTTGTAATTTCAATGTTTTCTAATTTTCATATTGTGTAATAGACACAAGCAACAGGACTAGGCTAAAACGTCACTAGGACAATAGGAGTAGGACTAGGACTAGGAACATGACGGGTATCTCTGGTTAGCCTCCAAAGCAGATGAATCGGAGGAATTGACTCTCCCAAGGAATCGGTTCTTCCAAGAAAATATTCGGTCTGCTGTGTGGGCTAAGCAAGTGGTTGAGTGTAATTCCCAGTCTTTCGAGATGTTATGGACGGCAGCGAGCATGGTTGATTCTGTGCTTGGTGGGTTCAACTCCCACACATCTCTGTTTCTAGGAATTCTGCTCAGTGCAATTATTCTATGATAAGTTTGCTCTTAGCTGATAGAACATTTAGAGGAGAGCTTCATTTGGTTCCAGTAAACCACTTCTTATATGAACGCCGCTCCAATTTGATCTGACCGAGCAAAAATCTCGCTCGTTTGCTTTGCTTTGCTTTGCAACAAACACCTCAGTCGCAATACGGACACTTTCAGCTCTGTAATACAGACTCCTGGAAAATGGATACTTCTCTAATACGGACACTTTATTTTCTCCCACAAAATGCACACATTAAACTCAGGAATGCCTTACCCTACCATGAGCTATCAGCGTGGGTTGAGCAAGTACTCGAGTGTAAATTCCCAGTTTTTCCGAGATGCTATGGTCGGCAGCGGGCATGGTAGTTCTGTGCTTGGTGGGTTCGACTCCCACACATCTCTGTTTCTGGGAATTACACGACGTAGATCCGTGTTTTCTCCCTATGCCCTATTATATAATCTAACATTTAGTTTCATAGAAAAATTCAGCAGTGATCAAGAAGATCTTGAAAGGTCATTTGGCGGATACTGGAATAAAACTGAGATCCTTCGATTGCTATAGTTCTAAATACTCTAGTGCAAGATATCGCCACGGGTCGACAAAGTCTGGAGTATTTCTGATCGATACTAGGAGTGTTGAATGGTTCTTCAAAATTGTTGAGTGCTCGCAAAATTTACCCCTTGCTCGAATTTCTCGCAAAATTTTGGAGGGTGCTCGCTTGCTCGAATTCGCTAATTTTCCTAATTCAGTGCTCGCTTGCTCGTGCTCGCAAAAAATAAAGCTCTGCTCGCAAATGCTCGCGAAGACCATGTGATATACCCCTGACACTACGAACGACCAGTTGGAGTGAGTTGGGGAGGCGTCCAGATGCCGCACCAAACATACCTATCATGACTTTCAAATAAGTACTTGTATTAATGTACATGGAAAGAGTGCGAAGATACTGAAAACTCTTAGAAGTGTTTTACGAAGTGGTTTTCCGGACGAACTGCGGTCGTGTAAATGTATACAAAGTAAAGAAATGATTGAGTGCAAGAAATTAAAGTGTGATTTTACAACCAACGCTGAAAGAAGTATTTGCATGGTGGTGTGCACTTATTTCACAGAGTGAGATACTAAAAGCTTCGCAGTTTTTTGGGCAATCGCAAATATTAAATCAACGAGAAGATGCTGTGATTGGGCGTGGGACTGCTGTAATAAAGGGTTCAGTGACTGCCAAGTACTCAGGACTCTGTATTGTTTTCCTGATGAATTGAAGCCTACGACAGTAAAGGCAACTCTGACAGTCTAAAGTGGACAGCACCAGGTGACAGACTAGAGCATATATTTTGTATGTATGTATGTATGTATGTATGTATGTATGAATAAATGTATGTGTATGAAACCAAAGTACCGCACATAATGAAACGCATTGTTTGGGTATATCGTATTTTTCTCCACTGACAAGCACCACCTGGGCGCATATTTTAAAAAAATATTTCGGTCCTTAGAGGTGGGAGAGTTGGCGCTAATTGGATACCAAAGATACTGTTATTTTCTAATAGCGGGCATGCGGCAGGAAACAAAATATGCTTAAAATGTTTGTTTTGTAACACCGGCCGAAACTCCCAAAAAAAAACCTCCCTCCTGACCATAAAATTTTGAAAAAAGGACACTAACCTATTTATTTATTTTACTTGGCCTAAGAACCACTGATTTCATGGCCACGTGTATCTACTTTCCCTGACTTTTTGGATGAAAACCTTGTCAAGGCATGTCCTCAGTAAAAAGTTGGCATTTTCCAAACTAGATCTTTCAGTATTTTAAAAGCAATAGAGAAAAAAACACACATACATTTCGGGTATCGAAAAACCACATTCATGCTCTTGTATGGTCGTAAAAGAGTCGCATTCTCCTCTTGATCAAAATTGTTTGCTGAGCAAGTGGTTGAGTGTAAATCCCAGTCTTTTCGAGATGCTATGGTCGGCAACGGGCATGGTAGTTCTGTGCTTGGTGGGTTCAACTCCCACACATCTCTATTCGGCTGGGAATTTACTAGCAATTCTTTCTGTAATTTGGGTCATAGTCGAGAAAAAGTTTATATTTTGATCCCGGAGAAGAGCTCATTCGTTTGCTTAGAAATTTCCTTCTCTTTTAAAAATTGACACCTCTCTATATATATTACGGACATTTCATTTGGTCCTGGCCCGGCAAAATACTCATTCATCCGCTCAAAAACTGAAACTTCTCGAATTCGGACATTGGACACCTTCATAGATCGGAACCTGAGAAGCTTCATAGTCATCACGCCAGTTTAATAGTGCTTTTATTTCCTGGATTTTAACTGGCTTTCTGGGAAGTTGAGCCGCTTATCTCTTTGACCCTCGTCATCCTTTCTGACTTCTGTCTTCGATTCCGCATCACAAGTTTGCCAGCGTTTAAAATTTGTTGCATTTGGATGAAGTTCAAAATAGTTTCCCCGGCCCAACGCTGGACAGGTATTCGTATAGGTTCATTTCTTGAAACCGTGAAAGGTTCCGAGCGCCTGATATGCGTAAATTGCCAAAAATCACACAATCACTGCTCAAAACTTGTTCCAAGATATATACTACAAGCTGTAGGATGGGTGTATGATGATTATCGGATCAAATTGTTCTTATCGAGTACCGCTTCAGTGTTGTTTCATTGCGCTAAATAAAACAAGAATGAACTCACTACCTGTATACGTATACGCGCGACCTGTTTATTAAATGCGAAAGTAATTTTTCACCGCGGTCTCTTCGCCTTCGGTACGGCAATAGCACGATATGCCTCAAGTCATTCTGAAACTTGTATTTGTAATTATTTTGGTACAAGACTGAAATTTTGTGTTTCATAGTTTGATATAGGAACCAAAAGGAAAGTCTTAATTTGAACATTTTTAGTTTCTGGCACTGACTGACTGAGTACACAGTTCACAGTTACTATTCGCAACAACACAAATCTCAAAAGTCAAAGATTACAAATACTTGAGTGTGTAAACCGTTTGGAAAGTTTCCATTTTTGAGAACATATTAATTGGATTCTGACATTATATCATTCATATCTTGAAGTATACAGGATGAATGTTTTAAAATAGATAATTCAGTCGAGCCATGAGATAATTTGGTTCGAACCGCTTGGTGACTTGAGCTAAACCATTTGAATGTCCATAAACCAGCACAGGCGCGCCGCCGATTCATGTCGGAGTTGGAGTTGACAAATTGAAACAAAATAGAATAATAAACGAGTTCAATACATCATTCTCTATTATGTTTTATGAAACCTTTGTTAGCTATCTCCTCATAAACCTTTCATGTTTCTAAATGATACTGATACAATTTATAAGGAGTGCTACCGGTTTAACGCGACTGGCATATTCCCGGAATTCATGTTTAAGCTAGAACTTAAAATTAGAAAACATATAAAGGTATTACACATTACTATGACAGTGAGATGTTCAGTGTTATTACACAGCACTAGCTAACATGGCATGTAAACTGAGGGCTAGATTAATAGAATAACTTACTCACCTCTTTAATTGAACACTTCGTTTCTGCAACTGAAGTCTGAACATCACTTCCATCTCTTCGTCCAAGCTAGTCGTACGAACTGTGCCATTCAGCCATATTTCTCTCTACCGCCACAAGCAGTATCATTCCCCTAAAGCATACCATGTGAAGTAGCATGAATTTAAATTCCACATACAAGTCAGATAGAAGCCTATAGAAGCCTATAGTAGCCTATAGTAGCCTATAAAACTACCAATATGAATATGGCACCTTCCTCGGGTCAACCAAGTAAAGTTGGAAGACCAATCAATGATAAAGATATTATGGGATCTACAAAATTATTCCGCACCAGTCCCTTTGTCCTTCAGTGCGTTGTAACTATCATTTATCCAAATTAGTTGTCATATCGAGTTTAATCTGAGGGATATTTCAATAATACTTTATAGGCACCATATTTCGTATTTCAAATTTGTATTCACTATTCCTAGTTGAAGAAATCAAATTTAAAATTTGGCTTCACCTGTTAGCCCACTCTCGATCAACTGGGCCCTGGGCTGAAGGCGCGCTCGAACATTTTTTCCCTCCAAAACTTGCAAAGTACTGATCTAGTACACACACGATTTATTACTTGAAACTAGAATATATTATAAGAAGTTTCGGAAGTAGATTAGAACAACTCCAATTTCGCTTAAACTGCCTGAAGAATTCCTTCGGACAGATGGCACATATTGCCCTTTAATAGCGGGCTGTGAAGCAAAATACCAGAAAAAATATAAAAAGTGGGAAATCTTATATTCACGAGTCAACGTTCATATATATATGGCTCGTGTAGATTGATGTATTGAGGTACAATGGTCGAAAAAGATAAAGCAGTTAGTTGACACCAAACCCTACTCCCTAACGAATCCCAGTAACCCGAACCCTTTCGAACACTAACCCCATAGATCAGTCTTACCGATTGCCCCAATGCTTTTATATAGGAACAAGTCTGTAGTGGCGAATCATGAGTTATGGCTCGTGTAGATTGATGTATTGAGGTACAGTGTTCGAAAAGGATAAAGTTAGTTGACACCAAACCCTACTCGGTCCTACTCCCTAACGGAACGAATCTCAGTACGAACCCATTCGAACACTGAGTACTACTGACAGCCCCAATGCTTTTATATAGGAACAAGTCTACAGTGGCGAATCATGAGTTATGTGTGACTTTTTATATATTTTCAGTGTTTCTTCATCAGGGCGTCTCTGTATAGGTGATACATGGGAGGAACAGTCGCTCCCCCCCCCCCCCTCCACTGGGGGCCCCTGAACCCGACAGGGCAGAAAAACAGTTTCTGGCCTCTTGTAGTAAGGACATTGATTGGTATTTAAGCTCAGAAATGTTTTTTATACAAGCGGCTTTCGATCCAAATAACAAAATATCAAATACGAAAAAAATTGCTTTAAAATACGAAACGAAGATATATGTTCTTTGGGAGAAGTGATATTTTGATCAGCAGAAAAACTAACATTTTCGTTAATATATCCGAGTGACTTTACAATAATTCGACAAGACTTTGTCACGAATGTTGTACAATACTTACAGAAAATAAAACTCTAGATCTTACAGCTTTGGCTTACCGCTGCCAGTTATTGAAAAAGTAATATAAAATGCAGCCTTGTGGTTTTTCCGCCATGTCCCTGAATCATATTTCTAGGAAGGGGGAATTCAGAGATGAAATAAAGTTTCAATATTAGTAACCTCGAGGCTCGCTGATTTATGAAGACACCACACGAGTATAAACACACTTGATTTGTTTTGTCAAGTTTCGGTTGGACGAGTCCATGCATGGTCACGTCGTACAAACGACCTAGCTAGTTGTATTTATAGTTAGTATCGCCTCATTTGACTTTGTGAAAATCATTCAAGCGTACACACTTCTAAGCTAGAAGACAAAAATGCAGAATACATAAACAAACAACTGATTAAGTTCTAAAGTTATTATTTTGATATTTACCCGTTTGTCGTATTTTATGTTCTCTGACTAGCCAATATAAACAGACAAGCGAGCACTTTGTCAATCCGGCGCAGCTATATAGTAATTTGTATACCCACATACGAATACAACCATCCCCCAGAGTTATATGTCCTTATACGTCTTTATACTAACAAAATAGGTACCCAACATCATGTTAATGTCAAACTAATATGATGTTTGAACTAGTGTTTGTCTTAACTTTGATTTCAGATTCTTACCGAAAGTCACTTAGCTTATGTTATATACAGCGAGGTACCAGCGAATCTTCACTGGTGTCCACATAAACAAATCACAGAGACACTCCGCAGAGCGCCGGATAGTGTAACTCATTCCAGTCAGCCGTAATTTTCATAAAACGTAAAACATGACAATTTTCGTATTGTCCTAACGTTTCTCGATTGAAAATCTGCTGAATAGACTGAACAAAGACGATCGAGATGATGGAAATTGCAAGGACTGGTCTTTTTGCATTTTGCATTTCTATGACTTTGGCATTTGGGATTATCACTGTGCTTTTGTATAAACAAACTCCCTCTGAAGTAATAACGATGTCGAAACGAATTACTAACGATACAACGGAGCAGAAAAACAACACAATTGAAGAGAAAAACAACACGCAACCTTTAAATTCCGTGCCATCGGCCAACTTGCTGGATATTTCTTTCCCTCGCATGTATCACGCAACAGGAGTGATTACTCTACCGTATGACGGAATTATGGAGCCGTTCGAAACTTGGTACGCCGAAAAACACAATATGAGCAGAATTGACTACTACTATGGTAGGTGCTAGTGTGACTGACTGTATTGCCTCATAATGTCTGACTATAATTACATACAAAATCTCATATGTAAAGGAAAGTGTGTGCAAAAACATCACATTATGAAAACCGAAAACCTTAAAGGGGCCATGTTATGGTAATGCGCATGCTCTTAAGTCATGGTATGGAAAATACTTCACTCTCATGGAATATGAGCTGTAAGCTCAACAGGCACACTGAACAAGAAAATAGAGGATCTTACATGGCTGTGCGAAGATACAGCTTTTATCTTCGAGTGTCGGATGTAATAACACACGAGTGAGCACAGCAAACGAGTTTGTTGCAAAATTCGGCACGAGAAGATAAAAGCCGTATCTTCAAACAGCCATGTAAGTTTCTTTTTATCATATGAAAATCCATA